>JAQIWU010002954.1:0-10750 GCA_034696445.1 Isotomiella minor
GGATCCATTAAGGTTGGGGGTGGAAGAGGAATATGGCTTAATATGAGGAAACCAACTTGTAACATAAAACCTGCTGAATGCTAAGAGAAAGAGAAAGTAGTTGCATAGCCAACACAGTGAGCAAGGCAATGTGCTTAACTTTACATTACGACCTGGATTTTCTCAGGATTTGATACGCAGCAGATTTCATCCTTACCACAGTTTTAAATTCCTTTGACTCAACTGGACTGGACTCGAGTAAGATTGGGTAAATTGGAAATTGTGGAAATGTAGTGCTCCTCTGTTTCCATTCTTCTTTTCTCTCTTTTCTCTCTCGGGGAACCACAATGTAGAAAGCATAAGAGAAATACAGTTGTAGAGAAAGCATTAAATTCTTTGTTCCAATCTAAGCCCAATCTCCGTCTTTTCCAATTACTAAAATCCTTTTTTACCTTTCCTTTCATGAGCATTTATAAGCCCTGGACCTTTACAACTTTTAGAACGTCTCCATTTACTTTCAAAAGGTAAACGTCAAAATTCAAACGTACATAGTCTAAACGCTGAAGCGGTTGATGCTAAATTGCTAAACACAAAGAGTGTCTTAACTAGACTAAATGACAATTGAGGTGATTATCATGTAAATTTATAACAGCCTAAGCGTTTCTGATATAAACTGGACCCTGTGGGCATTATAAATCAGCCAAGTATGAACTATCAACGTAGCACTTCAGTCCCTACCACTAATTTAAGCGGGCGTAGAATAATTGAAGCATTAATAACAATTTGGGTTAGCTTATTAGAACTAGTAATCTAGCGAGATTCTCAAGAAGTTGATGGGAGGAATTCTCATAAATTCCTTTCATTTCTAGGACTATTTCAATTTTGTATACAATGCAAATACTGTGTCTTGTTTGTGTACGTTAAGTTGGTGAAAGTGGACTTCATACGGCATTCGCAATGTTTTACTCAGTAAAAGATACGGCTACTGTTTGTAGTGAACTGCTCATCTACGACCGCTGCTGCTACCAAAATACCAAGTCTTTATGCCAATTAGTTACTTCTTTTTCTAAGGATTATGAAGTGGAATATGAGAAAGTCGAGTGCCAAGTTGACTTTCCCTGCCAAAATCAGGCTCACTTACTCGACTTAATCAAGTAAGCTGATAAGTCAACCCAAATTCTTACTCCTCTCTCCCAACTAAACTAAACGTACATACCTACCTCCAAGCCTGTGTCCATCCATGTATAAGGAAACTCACTTAAGAATACAATGTCATTGTGTGAGTCGTATAAAATGGCCATCACTCTTATCAAGCCTAGCATGTCACAGTCATACAGCATTTACGGTTATCAAGTTGCTCAAATGCATTCTAGTCTGTAAATCCGTGTGTTCTTTTTTCAGAGTCCTAAGAGTCCAGAATTTATTTTCTGGTACCACAATGATCGCATGATAAACTACGGCAGTTGGAGAGACGTGACAGTTCGGACAGAGCCAGGGCTACGAACCCAGTCAAGATTAACAATTCGTGATGCCCGGATTGCAGATGTAAAACTTGCATTTTTTTACAAACTCTTGTAAATGTTAACTATCACCTTTTAAACCAACCTGTACAATTTCAGAGCGGAAACTATACTTGTACAACAGCCCATGCAGCACCTGCTAGTATCACAGTCTTTGTTTCTGAAGGTAAGTCGCATCAGTCAGTTATTCTTCTTACCATTCTAAGCACCTCATCCTTGAATCACTAACATCAAAGATACAATTTGCTCAAGCACCATTAAGCTTGAAGAAGAATTATAAACGGGTCAGGCATGAAGAAGAAAAAGAAGTCGTATTCCTAGTATCTAGAAGGGTACTAAAGATTGGATCAACCTCTCCCTTTAGCTTTTTTGGGACAAAAGAGTGTCCTTGCCCGTTGGTATGGGCTTCTTCATCCAATCCATCTTGGTCTATTTTCCCGTGAAGGCAAACATCTGAACTTCTTTCCCTCAATCAACTCCATTCTCAACAACCTGCTTATCCAAGCATCTGCCACACTAGAAAAGAATAGAATGAGGGGCTCGAATTTGTTGGGTGAAAGTAAAAACGGAAAGAAAAGAAGGATGGGAAGCCGTTTACTCTAGAATGGAAATATATGGAGTGAAAAGTCACTCCGTCTTAGTCCCATCCATTCAAACAGCACCACTGTGTCCTTCGCTGTTAGTGGACTGGTCCTCAACAAGGGACGGATAGATGAGTCCATCCATTTCTTTTCTGAATTGATTTGCGACATGTGGAGGCATTGAATCTGAATCCTAGTGGTGTGTGCATCCCTATGAATAGAATAAGACATGCATCCTTTGCCCTATTGTGAGATGCTAGCAAATCCAAAGCTCCAGATTTTTTTGGCAGCTTGTGTTACAAGCTGTGTGGGAAAGAATTGTCATTGTGGCATAAAGCTTTCATATCAATTGTTTTTAAAGTAGTTCATCCATGAATAACCCTTTCTCGGCTGCTAATTCTAAAACAGTTTCATTTAAAAAGTAGACCAAAGCAGGGTTGTTGTAACATACACATTGAGGTTCAGCATTTCAATTATCTTGAAAGGTTGAGGCGGGATGAGTTGGTTCACAATGTAAAATTTTGTAGGTCTCAGAGAGTATGTTGTAGATAAATGATAGTAAAATAAAATTCTATGGTTCAAGTGAAGTACTTTTGTACTCCTTACATGTAAAAGTCATGAGCTGACGTCCCTTCGAAGATAAGAGCTACCATTATGTATGTATGCAGAACAAAATAACGGTCCGCCTTGAGAAGAGGGTGGGAGACTGTCTCATCTTCTTGACTTTCTTCTCTGTGTATATATTTGTGTCTGTGTGATGCTCTGCTCTACTGCATAAAATATAAAGAAGAGAGAAAGTTTTGGCTTTACTTTGATTTGGTTTGGTTCCGGTCCAGTCTTCCATAGAAGTCATCTTATTCTTTGTACGGGTGGGAGTCCAAATCTTTTGAAATCGATTTCACGGTTTTATTAAATCCATCCGGGTGGAAAATAGGAGGAAGGTTCTCTCTCTCTCTCGTCGTCCACACAATACATACTCACCATATCAGAATAACAGTGATTCAGGGTTTATCCACATTTGACCTGTATTTTATCTCTGCATAGGTATTCATGTAAAAAAGGAAACGCATGGACCCACATTAACTTAGATCTGTGCATGGTTATCATTTATCTGGATAATGTAAAAGAAAAAAAACCAGTTCCTAACATATTTTGTTCCCTTTCTTCTAGACAATCGTTTAAGATCACGTAATCAAAAAAAAACTCAAGTTTACAGGATATTTTATCTAAAATTTTATTCCAGCCTCCGGTCTATTTTCTGGAGACAAGATTGCTGCAATCCAGCGACGGACAAACAGCAACTCCCCCATCTCCTCGTCAAGCATTTCATTCATGCGACCCGTCTTTCGTCTCAATTTCACCCTTCATGCTATTATAATTATGTCAGCAGCAATTATCCAAGTCTCAAAGTGGATGTCAACGAAAATATGCTAACAAATATAACGTAAGGAACAATAGAAATATATAAAAGCACTTTGTGAAAGCCATCATTATGAAAGTGAAAGACCCGCATGTGGCGCTTTCCTTTACGTAAGACTTAACCCCATCAACGAAGAAAAATGCAGCAGTGGTCTGACTGAGGGAAAGTACTTGATGGAAGTAAAACTAAAGTAAAAAGATAGTAAATTGTGCGTTTCGAAGTAATGTCCGATTCCAATAAACGTTAATGCAAACGAACATTGGAGATAATTGCTACATTGAACGAATGACTGTGTCTTATAGACAGAGCAGTGCTCCTCTTCCGTGAGAAAGGCAACGGTTTTTGTCCATGAAAGTTTATGAATGAATGAATGCGTGCACTTCAGCAATGCTTACTATATGCAAGATTCGGGAACTTTCATCGTTTCCCCCTCCATTACCCGCTTATTATTGCATTACATCACATTACACTCCCGGAAAGCAATCAACAATCACTAACTAATCGGTGGAACAGACAGACAGGAAGACAGTCCAAAAACCAAACCATGTTTCTCTCCTTTTCTTCTTCTGTGCTAGCAATAAAGTCAGACAACGGAGAAATGAGTGAGCGAATTGGATTAGCCCAACTCTCAGTCGAAGAGAAATCATCGTTTATGGAAAATGAATGTTGGGATTGGGAGTGTGGACGTCATTATATTGCCTATTATCTCGACTATTGTGGACGAAGAGGAGGGGAATGGAGTTTCTGCCAAGAAGCCAAAGACTTTTGGGCTGAGAAGAAGAACCAAGATGAGAGAATGATGGGAAGATGAACTGACAACTTTCACTTTTCGGACCATTTCACACCTTATTAGTGTCTAAATATGTACTATCTGCGGGTCTACCACCATGCCTCCTGCAACAGTATTGCTATATAATGTGCTATTGTGTGCTGTTAACATTAAAAGATAACTTCTCAACTTTGTTTAAACCTACGTGGGAAATGGAAATGGGCTGAAGAGAAGAGGAGCACATCTATTATTACGATCGGCAATCTTGCGTGCATATTTGGGCATAAAGTTTGCTTCCCTGTGTCCTCAAATTCAACTTCAAACGACTCCACCAAAGGGTTGCGAATGAATAAGGAGGCTCTGGTCACAATAAAAGGCACGCACAGGACTCGAGATTTCAGAACTTACTGGATTTGATGCTGTATGAGAGCGGAAAGTGGCTGGCCGTCTTCCAAGTCAGCTCCTTTTTAAGCGGTGAGTGAACCTTGTCCTACACAATTCCAATTATTTGCACTATTAATATGATTAATAGCTTTTCTTACGTCCTCATTCTTGTCATCGATCTAAGTCTAGATGAAATAAAATTAATTGTACGAGACATTCCAGTTCTTTCCTTTTTCTGGAACTCTACAAACTTCAAAAAATGTCGTATACTTTTTTAGTTAGTTCCGACTTGGGCTTGGTTTCTGCAGAAGAATCTCAGGCTATTATGAAATACACAATAGGAATCTCTCGGTTCATAAATACTTTTCGTAGAATGTCCTTCTAGCTCTTCGCTTACACAAGTAAATGATGCAAGCGAATTTATACGACTGGAAAGAAACAAGTTGAAATTCTCTAAGAATTTTAGGGGTTTTTTACTTTCTCAAAGTTTGGAAACTTTCAAACGAAGGAATTTTGTGTCGGGGAAAAAAAGTTGGGACTTTCCTTTGGAGAGAGAGAGAGGAAAGGGGCAGCTTATGTGAGCTTTTACACCTCCAGAAGAATGTACTCTGGGCTGAGCACTGTCACACTAAAATCGCAAAAAGCACTAATATACACTTACCCTTTCTTGATTTCACGTAACATTGCGAAAACGTGCATCGTGTGGGCCCTTGTCTTCACGTCAGTGGTGTGCTGTTGCAGTGGGAGTGGGAATAGGCATTTCTTGGTGACACAGATGCTGGAAGCAGGATGGACCATTGATGTGGTACTAATACTACATGTCTCAGCCAGGGCGAGACTTCCCCGACTATATTAAATCCATATAAAGTGACAAATGGTGAGAATAATAACTGTGTGCTTGTGAAGAAAAGGAATCTAGGGAATTCTTACAAAACTTATCCTTGCGTAACATACCCAAGGCAAGAAGAGAGAGAAAGCAAGCGAAGTGAGGTAATGCGTTCTAACGTAATTACACAGCTTTGTCGTGGTCAATGGTCCAAAACCCTTCCGCCGTGGAGAAAGTTGGTTTCATGGTGCGTTTTAAGCCAATCCTGTATTCAGCGGTTCGAAAAGAAAAGGCAATGAAGTGCCGCTCCCGAAGTTAAGTAAACTATGAAGTAAGCGGTAGTCCATTGACAAAGTACACACTCACGTTCCAATGTCATTCCTTAGCTTCTGTATCCCCATCTTGACATATAATGAAAACTTACTTCCTGCAGCATAAAAATCGAGGGGACCACCAATCCAAATGATCAAAAATATAGTATTATTTGGATATCTTCGAGAGCAAACCAAACCAAAAAAATCCAACAAGCCAAAGCCAAGTCATGCCCATTTACGAAAATTTTATGATACGAGGGACTTGCTCAGATTTGTTTACCTCATTTTAAAGCTCATTTGCCTATGGTGAAAGAGGTCTACGAGGAAGGAGTAAATTTTATTTTATTTTTATTTTATTCCAGGTCCAGAGACCCTTCGTGCCTCGTGCATTCAACGATACAACTGAGAGAAGCAAACAGACCAAGTCTCACAAGAGGGCAAAAGTAGCACAAGGAAATACATAATACGGGCCTCTCTCTCTGTGCTGAAAGTTGTTGTGCCTGCTTGACTGACCTGGAGAAACTCATAATAATGAGACCGAACGCAGTCCACTACTACTGCACATTATTGCCCCCACTTTCTCCAATTTTCGGTGACTGAGGTACGATGCAGATGTAACCTATTTGAATATACCTACGTGCGAAATGAACATGAATCCTTCTTTTCAACATGGTCAGAATTCTACTACTGACTACTGAAATTCTAGTGTTTTCTCCTCACGGGTAAGCGTATGCTTTGCTTGGGGCAAATTAAGGGTGGTACTACTTGTAGTTTTGTGCATTTTGTAGTTGAAATCCGTCTGCACTGGAAATAGCTTGGGGGAAAGTGTTTCTTCACTTCCGATTTTCCTCATTTAAGATGTAGATACAAATGTACACAAAAGTTAGTCAGGTTTGTTGGTAGTAGAGCTTTCAAGAACAGTGCAGTGGCACTTGGCTGGTTTTACTGAATTGAGTGCTTGGGCGGAGGAGAAAAGAAATAGGATTAGAAGAGCTAACGCCACCATCCACCAAAAATACTACCACCACCATGCTTTTAGTAATGGAGGAAGTGGAGGAACCCTTTCAAGTCAATTCATACTCATGTATGGAAGCAAAGGAAAAAGCAAAGTAAACTAAAGGAACGTATAACATCTTTCATTTCATTCTACGTACTTTTCTTGTACAACGTGGCTTTGTTGGAAATAGAATAGGGCCTTCCTCTGTTCCGGCTAATAAATTAAGGAAACTTTCTCCACAGACAGAAAATTCATTCGGTTGAGTTTTACTCCGACCCTTTTCTATGAGGTGAAAGAATTTTTTTTTGAGTGGAGAAAGAAAGAAAGAAAGCATGGCATTCGAGGAAGATTGGCACTGTAGTAGTTTTTCTTGCACAAATCATTTCTCATTGATTCGACGAGAATGCTTATACTTACTCCCAAATTGAGCGCACATAATAATAATGCATTGTGTGGTACACATTCACGTTTGCTTTCATTACCCAAATGATTGAACCAACGGGTCTACTGGGAATTGGTGGGAGGGAAAGAAAGAAGGAATATGCATGCGAAATCAAGACAATAATATCAATATCGGAAATGCATGCAAGTGCTGCTATATATTTTGTATATTTCTTTGATTTCAGACTTCAAATAAATGGACCTTAAAATTGAACCCAAATATGTCAGATCAACCATTCCTCAGATCCATGTCACTTCCAAAACAGTGGAATAAAAATGTAAAAAGAGAAAAGGAATCACAACTCTGAAGTTGAGCTGCAGCGACATTATTCCGGTCAAGAAATCGTGCTCTCCTGCTGCCTGCTTTCTTTCTCAAGACGGGGTAAATGTCCAAAATGATATGTTCTACTTCAGCAGGAGATAGAAAAGAAAACTATAGAACTGAGTAAGCGACTTGGGGAAAAGTGATACTCGTGCCACAAGAAATGAATTGCCTGTCTTCTTATGTCTGACTGCGTTTGGTAACATCGTGTAAGAAAGCAAGCCCCAAAGATAATTTGTGAGGCAAGAAGAGAAATTGCGTTAAATAAGTAGCAGCTGTAATAATGCCTGCCTACAAAGCCGTTTCAAGGGAAGAGACGCTTTTTTCTGGAAGAAGAAGGAAAGGGAAGGATACGAAAAATTTGTACTTGTGTCATAGTCAATTGAGCAAAAAACTAAAAGAGTAAACAAAGGATTAATGTGAAGGGAATTAAGTCTGAGAAAAGGAAATCGTAAAAAGGGTTGTCGTCATACCCAACACTAAATTAATTATTAGGCTTTTATCCCCTGGTAATCTCCAGTAGAAGGCTAATCTACTGTTTGTTGTCTGCACTCACTCACTCCAGAGGACCGAGAGGAGGAAATATAGAACTAAAAAACACGCTTTAATCTTTCTCAAACTCAAACTCTGGCAGAAAGAGAAAGTTCTTTGGAAGAATCTTTGGTGGGTTGGTTGGTGCACAATAATATTTGAAAGTTTTCCTCAAGAGAAGAGGAGAGAAAGTGAGGAAAGAGAAGAGGAAAAAGGAAACAATGAAATTCCACATTATCTCGAGCACCAAAAACAACCATTCAAAATTCAGAAACAAAAACTAAACCAAAGACCTAAACCCGTAAGATTCTCTTCTCTACTCTTCTTCATCTTTATGCTCCATTCCCCATTTTCCTCTGTCTGAAGAAAGTGACACTGAAAGAACTCCTGCAACTTTAACTCTCTAATAAACTTTGAACTTTGCTATGATTGCAATGTAAAACATTTTATGCTATCGTTCGTTCGTTGGTGTATCAAACACAACACGCTGTTTTTTGGCGATGATGATATGATATGCCGTGTGTTCCATGAATAATAATACGATTTTAGTGGAACGCTATTCAAGAATGTATAGATTCATCAACCATTCGTTTCGTAACATCCAATTCTAGGTTTTAAGAAACTTCTATTTTCTCGAATTTCTGATAAGATAGTTTCTTCACTCGTCCAACCCTGTGCAATTTGAAGAATTTCAACTAATGTAGATTTTAGAGCACTTATCTTCTATGCCGTATGCTGCAGCTTATATAATCAAATGAATGAGTTTAATTTTTATGAACTGAATTCAACTTTAAGCTTTGACGCTTTCTTTATCCTACTAATTAAAAAGTAATTAAGAGTTCGCAAACCAAATTATTATCTAGGCAAAGTCCTATTATGACTTTCCTTTTAATTCACTAGGGCATAGCATTTTCTCTCCGTTGTTTACTTCCCTCTCGCTTTCCTTCCACCCTTAATATTGCACAAGTGGCCCTACTGCAGACCACAATAACATAACTTTCACCCTTTCATTTTCTCAAGGGAAAGTGAGTGCGATTATAAACATTGCAAGGTTTTATTCTAAACTTTATGTTTCTTGTTTATGAATTAACATTGAGTCGTATAACTACACTTTCACTTATTCGTCTTCCAGTTTCATACATGCCAGTTGAAAATGCCAATAATTGCGGGTAGCAAACATGGCATGAAACATTCATTCTTTGACATGCATGTTTACCATAACCTACTTTCATAAAGGTATCCTTACGATTTTGCACTGAATTGGTTTGTATTGTATTTCAGTGACTTAAATTAAGTGCGCAGTTCGACTATTAAGTATTCAACTAGTCATTATCAATCATTTAAGTTCCAAGATATGGCAACTTTATAAACTAATATTCGTTCAATAGAGGATAAGATTACGCTTAGCTTAACTTAATTACAGGCCTTTCAAACAACTCCCCTTATCAAACTCAATAGATTTATTGGCGTGTGTGGTAAATGTTTATGAACGAATCAAAGACAATGAATTTTCTTAGACGTATTAATTAAGATCAATTATATATACATTTCTCTTGTCCCTTGCACATTGCAATTGTATGTACACATATTATAACTACTGGTATTTATTACTATAAGGATCAGAAATATATGAGAAATAATTAAGAGCATACAGTTTAACGTTACTATCTATCTTATAGGGAACTTCTGTATTTATGTGCAAAAATTAAGGACGTGTGGCTCTAATATTGTAAAATGTTTTTGCTGAGATTAATAAAACGTTTTTATAAACCCGAATGCATTAAAAGTAAATATTCACCAGTAATTAATTTCCACTTTGGACATAAACTTTTTTTGGGGGACGGGCAACTTTTAGATCCGAAAAGATTACACGAAGAACATTAATTTTTTGGGAAATTTGATGTTCTTGACAGCAAAACGTATGATTTGATTCATTCCATATTTTCATATTTACTTCTAACCTTTTGACTTCTTCTCGTCCAAAAAAGTTTGTGGAGGGCATAAAGACAGAGGATGGAGAAAGATTAAGGGAAACGGAAAGGGATTGCATGTCCACATAATCCCAAAGCTATTAGCAGGCGAAACTCACATTCACTGCAAACGTCGCAACTTTCCACTTTCCTGATTTTGTTTCCGAGAAATGGGAACCTAATTGAAAATTACCGTCGTTAACCATACAGAAGAGGAGATTAAGGAAACTCACTCAATATCTCGAAACCAAAAGTAAAGTAGGTTTACTTTATACTGCAGCAGCAGTCGGCTCACGAAACACACTTTCTAATTTATGAGGAGAGAATCTGTTTTTCATGTGAAAGTCAACCGAGAAAGAGAGAGAAAGAGAAAGATGCACAAGCTGATAACCTGCCTACCTTTCCTTAAGTAAAGTACTACAACCTTGGGTTCAGCAGCCCTTTATGATTAGCATGATTCACAGTCTTGAGTGTGCTTGAATTATTAAGTTCAACAGCAATCAAAACAAAGGGAAAATCCCTGCTCTATACCTAAAAGCTATAAATTACCCAAGCCGATGTGGTTCTCAGGTAAAGTGAAAGTACGACATTTGAATGAGACACACTTTTCGTTCAATGGGGGAACTCGCAATTGCAATCAATTACGAATAAACAACCTCAAATGCATTTGTTTGACCAGGGATTACAATTGATTAC
>JAQIWU010002955.1:0-10748 GCA_034696445.1 Isotomiella minor
GGTTGGTGCGAAAATCGGCGATAAGTGAGAATCCGCCGGGGAAGTGAATCCCACCGAAGGTGGGCTTTAGGCTAGTAAAATATAATATGAAGGAGGAGAATAGATTGATGATGGTCCGAAGGAAAGAAGAACGGCACTTTTCCTTTACTTCATTTCATCTTCATTTCGCGTATCTTAAATCCAATCCATCCTTGCCTTCTTCTTCTTCTTCTTCAGTCTATCGGATTTTAATTGAAAATTGTTCGGCCAACACGTTAATTTTCGGTGCTCGCCTTCAAAGAATGAATAATTTAAGCCTCCGTTCTTCAATTCACTTTACTTAGGTATTAGTGTGAGGGTGAGCCAATCACAGCAAAATCAAAGCTACACCTCTTCATCATTTTGGCGCATTCTTCCTTCTGGTTCCTCTAATTCATTTTAATAGCGCAATGCATCATATTTTTTACATTACATATTATGTGAACGCCATCAAATGCAAACAAAATTTTGATGCGTCTCATCTCTCATGTCAGATCACACTGAAGAAATGTCTTCTTGCTACTTGTGGTGGCCACGTTTTAAGCAGCAGCGTGCCTAAATACCTTTTGTTCATTAATTTTCACCTTCAATACTCCTGGTGGGTGGTGGATGCCAAAGGGAGTGGCCTCTCCCTCTCATTCTCATCAGCCGCATTTCTTCTTTACACCGTGTGTGGTGTGTGTTATGCATAACAATTAGATTAGGTAGGTACAAGAAGGAGAAGATCGTTGGTCTTTGTTCATTATCCTCTCTACTTCTGGTATTTTACTGAGGAATCTGAATCTGATCAACTTGAAAAAGCAAACTGGTGGCTGCTGACAGATCTCAAATTTTTAAGTTTTAAGTTCAGAGAGACTAGGCTAGACTAGAGCAAGTCAACTAAAACCAAAACTTGAGTCATTCAACTGGCAATAATGCAACCCAACATTATAATGCAAATCCTGTAAGTGTGGTATTTATTTGCAGACCGACATTGTTCTTCATTGTTGTGTATATGCGCAATGAGCTAAATATTTGTCCCATTTTACCTCTCAACTCAGATCCTGACGAAGTACGCCATAATAATCACTCAGACAGACATGATGAAGAAGCTGAAGCTTCGACGTCGGTGAGAGAGAGTTGTAGTAACTAATTGTAACTGTTAATGGCATTTATTTATGTAAAGTACGTTTACCAAAGTGGAATACAATGTAAATGTTATAAGCAGTCCTGGGCCTGGGTCTAGGTTCTACCGACGACTGTTCCATATTCCCCCTCCCTACGGTGTGTGCTACTTAATCACTTGAAGTTGTCGATTTGCCAGTAACAACTTATGCAGGTTATGATTCCTTCTATAAGAGGTTTATTGACTGTTACATAAGCTGAATCTCGCTAATAAATAATTAGATCCAAGTCAAAATAATAAATGAATGTGCCAAATACTAAATACTTTGATGGGGAAAAAGTAGAGTAGGGAAGGGAAGATATTTCTACTTAACTGCACATAATTGTCCCTAATGATGCAATAAGAATAAGCCCAGCTTTCATCGCTGCAGTACATTGTTGACAAATGTTGACTGTTATAATTGCGTTAAGTGAAGGATAAAACGATGCAGTTTGTGCCCACTCTTCTGGCATCAGAATACATAGTGGACGGACGGACCCAGATCTAACAACACTTCCGCAAAACAGTACAACTTCTACGGTGGGACGACGACGGTGACAATGACATGCATAGTGCCGACATTTAGCAAACTTGGCATGAAGTATTTAGTTTCTTTCTCTGACTTAAACTTTACTTAAAAAGCTGTGAGAATAAAGTGTGAAGTTTATTCGAGCATTCATGGTAAATGGCAAATATACAACTACGTCAAACACGCAAACAATTATCCTCAACTGCTACATAGTGCCAACTTAACTTGCAAAAGGACAAAAAGAAGAGAGACGCTTTAGAAGAAGAGATTATTGAGATGTGCTTTTAGAAGTTGGTTGGTTGGTCTTGAAGTTAAGTTGTGCTTAAGCACTGCAATGGCCTAAAATTATTGCCCACAGGTATTTAACTCAAGCTTCACATCATCGTCTCTTCGCCATCAAATAGTTAATAGTCATGAAGATATGATGATGATGACGATGATGAAGATTCAATCCAGAGGGAGATCTGTCATTCACTACATTTGTTTTCCCACACCTGCAATAATGCTGCTATATAAAATATAATAGATTGGTGAGAAACAGGTGCCTTCTATTATTATTGCTTGGTTTTTGCTGACTGTTTTATTTCGACGATGCTTCGGTAACACTGGTCGTAGGAAAATAATATTGGACGTTTGGACGTCTATAGACGGCTTGATGTGATGTGATGAGACCTGCAATTTTAGAATTTTGATTTGATTTGATTTGGAAAACACCCCATCTACACATCTCTGTATTAAAACATAACATGCTTTCCTTTTCAATAGCATTCTCATGCACACGGCATGCATGCAATTTGATTGTATTGTACTTGTACAAGTGCAGAATTGGATGGAATGGAAGGTAGATTTTATAGAGTGCATTAGCAATAGAAGACTAGACATGGCTTCGTAAAGTAAAGTTGTATTATAATTGTTCAGACCATGATGTAGTAGTTATACGGACTGTTCGCGTGGTTGGTAAAAAATGGTCAAAGTGGATTGGGATTGAGTCTTGATTGTTGGTTTCTCTATATATGCAAGCCGTGCATTGTTTTGATGGCATCGTATCGTATTATACATTACACACATCGGATCGTGGCGCTTGGGGGAGGAATAATGGAATGAGAATATGTACCGTGCAATGATGGACCAAACCAACTTTAGTTACTTTAAAACGCTTGCCTTTTTCTATGCCTTTTGATGATGAGATGATACAGCTTAAGAAATGGAATTAATACAACTCATTTACTTCGCTTTTTTGGCCGGTACCTGTTTCATTCTTATCGCAAACCGACATCCACATATTGAGTGAAAACTTTAGATGAGACAAAGGACAATTTTGCATAGGACTCATACCCCCAGTCTCACAGTGCCCCAAACCTCAATTCCTATAAAATTTTTGCATAATTCGATGCAAAACTCCAGACCAGCCAACAAAGCAGGTTGTGGGTGTTGTGTCTATTCATGATGTGGTGTTGATGATGATGATGATGATGGTACCTGCGGAATCCATGCAAAACAGGCTTCACATTCACAAGCGCCTATCCTCCCCATCAAACACCTGCACTTTTTACATTTTGTCTTAAAAAATAGGGAATTAAAGGTGTCCATCGTCTGCGCTTCCTGTTCGGACGGTTCCCCCACAGCGTCATTTGGATCATCCCCCACCCTCGCTAGGATGAATGGGGCCAAGTCCCTGGAGAAAGTTGGCTTCATCCTTTGCCTGGGGTAAAGTGTGACGACGGTGTACATGGATGACGCTATGAATGCTGTCTCGGTCTTCTCGTCTCTGTACTATTATATCACATTATCTAAGTTGGCAAAGTTAACGCTACAGCTTTACATTCATCTCCTCATCTATCTAAGACGTGGTGCATTCCTCAACATTAATAACAATACTCATCTCTCTTGTACATTCTTCTAGGATTCTTAAGTTGAAGAGAGAAAGAATGAATAAGATGAAGAAGTCTAGGATTTAAGTTAAGTATGAGAGAGTTGTTGGTAGCTTCAGCACTACCAGTCAACAGTAACTAACTAAAAACTTTTAAAAAAGCTATCTCTCTTCTCTCTCTAGCCTAGCCATTCATTGGGTTTATGTGTGTATGTGTGTGTGTGTATATCGTGTGTGCATTTGTTGTAACTAAAACAAGTAATAATTCAGTCACTCATTTGAATTCAATTGAATTGAATTCAGTTTGGTTGCAAAAGGTTCCATGCAAAATTCCGGTTAGGTGAGAAGAGAGAGAGAGAGAGGATAGGAGGGTAGTAGAAAAGGATGTGTATAAGTGTGGATATTTTATATACAGAAAAGAGTGAGAGAAGAGAGAGGAGCCATTTTGGTCAGTTTAGTTTTTTAACAGGGGACTGACCCCCATGGACCACACCGATTTCTACTCTCAACTGACGTGACAACTTAACTCAAAACATAATATAACCAGTCCAACAATCAAACACGTCTCTCTTATCATCTCTATATACTTTCACTCATCTCAAAAAACGGGACTGGACACATCACATCACATCATTTGACCCAAGGACCATTTCACGAATCTTCTAAAAGAAAGCAAGTGTTCAAGGATGGAAGGAGAAAGTGAAAAGTGTGAAGAGATGAGAGTTTAGAGTGAGACGGAGGCAAACGCGCTCGAAGCTTTCTCTTTTCAAATTCCGAAATATTGCATTCCAAGACACAACACAAGAAAAGAAGACGGAGAAAGTTTCGTCTTCTTCTTCACCTGTGCTCACAGTAAAACACCAAAACAAAACAGTACAAAATTAATTTGGTGTTTGGAGTTTAAGTGTTTAATTAATTAATTTAGTTAGACTATTGACACAGACAATTTGAGTGAGTGACAAGAGTGACGAGGTTTCGTTTATAAAAACTATACAAAATATTTTTGGATCCGACGAAAACCTTTTTGGTCAACTGATGTGATCTAAAAGTGATGTGATGATGTGACGAGTTTGTGTGTAATTGACAGTGACCGTGACTTTGCCCTTATGATCTTCCATCTTTTATTGTGGACGTCGACGTAAAGTCAAGTGAAGTGTTCAAATAATGATGACGAGACATATTTGGAAGAAGGAAATCTGAAGGGCTTATTCTTTGACGGACCGAGGATAAGACGGAACACGGACCTTTTCTCTCTCCAGAATCTAAATATTAGTGACCAGTAGTGACTGTTTGTTTGATAAGTGCTACTCGGACAACGTGGGTCATCTAGATCCTTTCAAGGTCCACGCAAACGTGTCTGTCTTGTCTGTCCCATTGAATATTTGATTTTTTGTGTGACTGGCATGCACGAGCGGAGTCTTAGAATGGCAGACAAACGGAGATATCGTGGCGATTTAGAAGGGGCCAATTCAACAGCCTCTGACACAAGTCGTCACTCTGCCCAAAAGGATGACGAACCCCCCAACTCCCGTCTTTTTCTACTGTGTGGACGAAACGTGACGGAGGACGAACTCAGGGACGCCTTTGCACCCTTTGGAGAAATCAAAGAGTTGTGGATAGTCAAGGAAAAGGATTCTGGACAGTCCAGAGGTAAAGGCATTGACTTGGCATTATGTAACAGTATGCAATTAATTAATGTGCATTGTGTCATGAATCATTCTTAAATTATTATTAGAGGAGGAAGGAAGCGGAAAGGAAACAATAGAACATAAAATTATGCAACTCTTTTAAACTTTGCTGCTGCTGCGTGTGACAATTTTACACCCCCTTAGTCCCATTTCTCACGCTCTTTTCACTTATTTCTCACCTTTTTTTACCTTATTTGATTTGATTTAAAGAAAAAAAACAAACCAATTCACTTTTATTTAACGTAATGATAGATTGCATGATCAACCATCTATGCATAAGGAAATAACTATTATTTCCTTATGCTTGCCTACTGCCTGCAGACTTTTTGCTGCTAGTCATTGCAGCAGAAAATTATAGTGCACGCACTTAAGAGTCCCTCCACAGAAGGTGCAAGGCGTTTATTTGCTCACAGGGATTATGATAATGCACGATATGCATTTAATTTTTAATAGTGACTAATTTCATGTTTCTTTTTTTGAAGGTATTGCTTACATTAAGTACTCGAAAACGTCGGAGGCGGCTGTGGCGATGGAAGAGATGAATGGAAAGTTTATAGGAAACAATGCCAAAGCTCTAAAAGTAATGATTGCAAGTGGACGTGAACAAGGGAGTAAAAGGGAAACAAACGAGACAGAACGACTCCTACGTCTTTTCATAATTGTCCCAAGACAAATGTCAGAACCTGAGATACGCGAACACTTTTCACAATTTGGTGACATTGAACATTGTAACATTGTCAAGGACAGAAATACCAAAGAGAGTAAAGGGTTCGGATACGTTAAGTATTTTAGGTGAGTCCAATATTTCCTTACTTGGTGAAAGTAATTTAATTTTATGTCATTATTGTTTGGATCTTTTACAGAATATCCCATGCTGCAAAAGCATATGAAGGTTGTGATCGAACGTTTAAGCCAAAGTTTGCTGATCCACGTCCAATTAAACAAGAAGATCGGTATAGCAGCGCGCATGGGTCTACGACTGGACCATGTGAGTACATTGTGTTTTCTTATTTGAATATAAAGTCAACAATAATTATTGTCACAATAGCATAATTGTTCAATGGAAACAACTTGGATAGGTCTTGTAGTAGTGCAGCGGACATGAGATTTGGCAGGCAATTATCCACTTAGGCTAATTAATAGTGGTTTTATTATATTTGCGAAAGGAAAGTGAGATTGATGTGAAATAGAGGTTTTAAGAGAGAAAAGAAAGGTTAAGGAGGCAATATTTTATGGGTATCTTGTGGCCAAATTTTATCTCTTTCTCCACTCTAAACTCATCACATAACTTGCAATAATTAACAATTTCAACATAGCCACAGTATGGTTCGTTCGTGTGTATGCCGATAAGCCCCACAAGCACGGCCGGCCGGTTTGGTTTTTGGAGTAACTTTTTCAAACCTTTGAAATACAAAGTAAATAAGGAGGATGTGTGTGAATAACGCTATAACGCTCCTTTCTTCAAATTATAAAGCGTCTGCCCCCGTCTTCTTCTTCTTCGTTTTTATTGTCTCCTTTGACTGACCACTGCTTCTTCAACCGTGAATTCATTAATCCCACCGTGTCTGCCAAGTACATTCTATTAATTTTACAGTGGATTATTTCCCACTTCTTAAAGTTAGTTTACTTCAGTTTAGAGAAACCACATTCACATTATATCCCCCTTCTTTCCTGTTAGCGTCAATCTGATAGTTGCAGACTAAGTCTGCAGTGTTGCTTTGCTTTTATTATCCTCCTCGTATTTGGCTGTAGAAGACGTGTATAGACATTCTTTTTACCACACTTTACTTTCTTAGATTTTAAATCTCACGAAAATATGAATGGCTAAAGCCCCAAAGTCAAGTCTACAGAATAAAGTTATCTCGGAGGATATAATGTCTCATTAGGATAGGATAGCATGCATAAAGGAGCATTTTTCTTTCTGAGCGTCTTTGATGAATTGATATAACTTTTATCCAACAGCCCAAAGTTGCTGCAATTTATAATCAGCGTAGTTTTTTTCATCCTTGGAAAAGAGTATAATTATTATTATTGATTAATGAACGCAATGTGTTTGATGAAATGATTGCAGACGATTTACCGGACTACTCCTTAGAACATCACTTTCAACAACCCATGATGAACCACGTTCATAGTCAACATCATCACACTATTACTCATCTGGAATCACCGTCCAGACTAACGATAATTGCCAACAAAAGTTTAAATCAAGACCAACTTTGGAGGCTGTGCGATTTTTTTCCTGGACTGGACTACTGTAACGTTCGTCATGACCAGAAACAATGTTATGCCACTGTTGTATACAATTCCCCTCAAGCTGCGGCTCATGCGAAGGAGAAGTTGCATGGGTTTGAGTATCCTCCAGGCCATAGGCTTATAGTTCGGTTTGATTCCGTCCCAGATGCCACCAGTCGTTCAGGTAAGCTGTCCACCCTTTTCTTTACCCTAAAAGTCATGGACATAAATGAAATGAACCTATTTTTGCTTGAAGGGTCTGGGCTGTTAGGAACTCCTCAAACTGGTGCTGTCAGGTATTTACCAGCAACCGGGATCAATGGTGCGGGATCAGTTCATAGTACATCAGCCGCCCTAGGTCCGCCCCTTGTTGCCCGAGCTCCCCCTGACCTTCAAGCCTTGGCGGATCAAATAGCTCAAGCTACTTCTATGTTTCACCAAGCTGCAGGCTTAGCCCCACATCCACACAGCCACAGCCACAGTCAACCGGCGGGAGAGTCCTATGACCCGTCGTACTGTTCAGTAAAACTACCTGGTCCCCAACCATTGGCACCCATAGACTCGCCCGTCCTAGAAAGATTGTTTGTAGTATGTCAGCCTCGCCCTCCCCCATTGTACGCGTTAAAAGACGTCTTCGGAAGATTTGGCAATCTTATAGATATTTTCATGCTCAACCAGAAGAATCATGGGTACGCAAAGTACGCAACGAAAGCATCTGCTGATGAAGCGAGAATGGTATGTTATTTTTTCTTGTTATGAATTTTTTTGATGATGATAATGTTATCTTTTTCAAGGTCTTACACGGACAAGAGGTTCTAGGAATGAGACTTAAAGTGCTGCCGGCCGAGCCACAGGAGCCCAAAAGTGCTGCAAGCCCGACTGTAGCTGGGGATCAAAAATGTAAGCGACCTAAAATGGAAATTCTAGAAGATAGTGGAATCCATTGAAATAATCTGTTGCAGTTTAAATCTCCAGGTACATTTTGTCTTTATCCAGTATTAATTTATGTTGTTGTGTGTTCAGGATATTAGGAGACAAAAAAGGTCTTTTTTGTCCCATCCGTCCAAACGATCTGAGAATGTGCGACATCCAAATAAAATCACAGTGATGAACTATAGGATATTTTAACACGTCCCTTCACATATCCTACTCTACCTACGCTCTTCTAGATACTGTTAATCATCAACCCACTGCATCCAATCCACTTCCAGGGACCTATTGACCTATAGGAGTTAGGATAATGATTGAATGGGGTCTAAGGAAATGGGGGCTGGCCTCCTCTTTTCTTAGTGATGACACACAATGTCAAAAAGTCAAACTGATGTGCCTTTTGTTTACTTACTGTACTTGGTTATGCAGCAGCAATCAGAAATTAGGACAAACTCCCGTCCAGTATTTTCGTTTTAATGTGTTCGGCTCTTCACAATACAAATATTTGCGTACCTAACTTAGCGTCCATAAGTGAAAGTAGAGAGATAGGAAACAAACAAACACGCCGTGTTTGCCTTTGGCCAAGTAGTAGAAACGGAGTTAATCTATACAAAAAAAGAGATTAGTAGCAATAATAACAATGTGCTCCATTCACTGTCTTTCTTGGTGCTGCTATTATTTTAAGACAGCTAAGTTGGTCAGCAAAAAAGAATGCCAAGTTAGGTGGTAATTAGTAGTAAGGTCTAAAGTAATGGGTCATTCCGTTAAATGGATTAAATATTTTTATATTGTATAATGTTTATGAAGTTGAGCAGTCAATGCATTTCTGTTGTTGTTACATGTCTTGTTTTTTTAAATAATGGTTATTTGTTTTTCTTCTAGATGTTGATCTGGAAGACTTTTGACTTACAATTATTATCACCCCCTAAACACACCCTGCTTACTCCCCCTCATTTTTGTTCCTTCCTTACCTACCTACCCTCTTAAGATATCCTTCCTATAAACTCCTCCCTCCTTGCCGGATTAACTGTTGAGAACAAAACACTTAAGACGGGACTACTACTGGGGACACTGCGATTGCTTGGACCGAATCAAACCAAACCTACTCTACATTACGTACGCTACCCACTCAAACACACAATTATGTACTCAACTTAACTTCCTATTGTTCCCAGAACAGTTTGTATAAACGTAAATTGACGAGGACTTTTTTCTGTTACTGTGTCACTGTACATTCGAATCAGAACGCTACCAATTACATGTTTTTTTTTGTAACGGCAGATTTACTTTATTCGTAGCACAAGCAGACACAATGCAATGGAATCTGGTAGCTACAATGGCATTTTTATTTTGTTTGATGATTCTCAATAGTAGATACATTTTGTTTTTATGAGTCAAGCTTTGAACAAGCTTCAATTTTGTTTAATTCAATGAGCTTGGAGTATGAGGCATTTACTTTTACTATGACTCATTAACTACCCAGCAGAACTTTTCCTTAAGTTTTATACGTACTCTGTAGGTTACATTTTAGTTCATTTCTTTTTTGCATTTTATAATACTCTTGATTATTCCATTGTCCTGTAGACACTGTTGTAGGGAACGTTCAATTGTAAAAAAATTGAGGCATGTGCCCTTTTAATTATTTAAATACTGTGTAGACATTTTTGCATCATTAGTATACTAGGGAGGATAAAGATCCTCATCCTACTACTACTTTGCTTTGAGCTATTGGCGTACTCACACTGACCAATACTTTTTTTTAAATATTAATTTGAGGGGTAGCATTCAATCAAAGGTTGCAAAGTCACCTTTCCAAGAAATGATCTTCCTTCTGAATAATGTTTGTAGTTACTTTTTTGTGTCGTCGTCTAAAAGATGCTAAAACAATCGAACCCGACTGAATGGACCGACTACATCACAGCAATCACTTGAGAAAGCATGAGATAGATATTCAAAAAAAATACGACACAACAATGTAACGTAACAATGTACATTTTGTAAATTAAGTAACGAGTGAATATTTAAACAACTCAACATAAATACTTACCTGAAGAAGGATCACATGAAAGTGAAAGGGTAACATAGTACTACACTAGCCTACAATTTTACATTACATTATTCGGTCAGGGGAAATGATATTTAAGGTTAACTGTAATAACGCTAACGTCAAAAATGACATCACTGAATGATTATATGAAACAGGTCGTTTTTTAGAACTCTGTATACCCAATTATAATAACAGAGCAACACTGACGCCATCATCGATCGTGATCGCTCTTACACAATATTATATTTTACGGAGGAGTCCAACTTTTTAGGAAATATACATAATGT
>JAQIWU010002956.1:0-10746 GCA_034696445.1 Isotomiella minor
TTGTTAAAAACGCATTCCTTTCTATACCTTCGCTCTGCCTCGCCTCGCCTCGTGTAATTAAATATTGACAAGTCTAAGTTAAATATTCATAAGCTGTTTAAATTAATGCCTCTCACATCCGTTGATTGGTTGAGTTGTGACCTTCTCAAATAACGCTTGGCTTCTATGGCAAGACACAACAAGATGCCAATTAATGAAATAATAATAATAATGCATGAGACTTGACTTGATGAAATCCTCCTACCTCAAGACACTCTAAATATTTTTTAGACTCAACATTTAAAGGAATTTCTGAATGATGAATGAATAGGATGCCAAAAGGGGCAGAATGCGACTTGCGATGATTTCCTTCCTGTTGCTGCAGCAGCAAGTTAACATGCTAAAAAACGTGCATGTTTTCTTGTCAATCATCAAGGCTTTTATTCTGCAACCTGCAACATCAACATCATCCATAGCAGCTCAAGAATAACAGGATTCTATGACATTGTTGGTTGAGGTTAAGGTTAATTTTTGTGTAGCCAAGTTTGCTGCGTCATTTGATTTACCAAAATTTGTGACGAGAACGAGTATGAGACCCTTGTTTTGTTGGTTCGTGAGGTGCTTTATCATCATCAAATTCGCATTTTTGTAGGCTTCCTCAATTCATCTAATTTTCTCTTATATTGTCGTTGTCGTTGTTCCATTTGTCCTGAAGAAGAGGAAAGAAAAGAAGCCATCTTCTCATCATCATCAATCTTCATCCAATAATCATAACGATAATCCTTCCTGATCTCACTCCATCTCATCTCATATTACCCCATTCTGACACTTCCGAGTTCGGTTTTTTGTCTTTAAAACTTTTTTTCATCCTTTAAAATGTCTTTCGAAAAGGTGTGAAGAGAAAGGAAGAAAAATGTTGCAGGGATAAAATTGAAACTTTGACTAAGGTTTTAGGTAACAACGCTTAAAAACTTTCACTCTCATCCTCCTTTCCTCCTCGTGCCTTTTCTATTCTTTCCTCCTCTAAAAACTTTCCCAAACTAACTATTGACTTGACACAATACCTTTTAAGGAGCATCTGGCTGTACAAGATAGGCATCAAGTTATTTGAGGATCCCCTCCTCTAAACGGAAAATAATGAACCATGACATTTTGAACTATGCAATAATAATAATAGAAGAGTTAGGCACTAGACACTTAATAAGTTCTCGTCAAAAGTTATTATTGGGTCGAGTTTTGAGGAGAACAAGATTCCCTGTTTCCTAAAATTGTTTGTCGGGAGAGGGAAAGTGAAAGTAGGAGAGAAGGACGAAAGAACATGAGGATTTGACTTGTTCGATCTGGAACTGAAAGTTTACTATATTGCTTTTTAAATGCGCACTACATACTTTCATCCACTCCAGAAACTCAAATACAAATACAAAATAAAACAAAGAAGGGCCAAGCAGTAGTTAGTTGAAAACTATACAAACTTGTCGAAGAAGGTAGGTGGTGAAGAGAAGTGGAGAAAGTGGAAGTGAAAGAGTAATGAATCTGACTTTTACTTTTCACCAAAACTTTCTCCACTCCGCGTGAACCCAACTAATCGTCGTTAAACTCAGTCAGTTCACTCATTTTGTTGCTGTGAAGCTTTTAGAAACGTACAATGAGTGGACAAAACCACGATCGTTATTACTTCACTTTGACAATGATTAACGTTTAGAATCTGTTCTGAAAGCTACAAATTATTCACCACTCATTTGATTCGATTTCTCCTCTATTTTGTACGGTATAATTGTTTTACCTGTTCACGATTTAATTGTCACTACGATTTCGCGAATTATTGATGATAATCTATTTTCATTCTAAACCGACACTGCGTGTAGGTTGTGTGTGTAAACCATTTTGCATCCCATTTTCCACTGCGTCTAATAAAAAGCAACATAACTAGTTTTTAGGCGAGGAACGGCATCTGGGATTATCTTATTGGCATTAAAAGGAGGTTCCTTTCCTTAAGTATTTGCTTAAATGTAAAAAGATGCAAATTAAAAGGAGTTTCCTGAAGTCTACTTTCGCTTTTTCTCTAGAAATTTGGAATTTGGATAATTCTATTTTAGTTTTATAGTAGTTGAGGAGAGAGAATTTCTTCTTTTCCTCTCCTCAAGCTTCTTTCCATCCAACCATTATCCTAAAATAAAATAAAAACTTGAGTGAAGAAAGTGGGAGAGAAAGAGAGATGGAGAGAAAGAAAGCAGAAAAAAGTAGTGGGTTTCTAAAAAGGTATTTTCTTTGCTTAAAGCAATGTAAAAACCGTTTCTTAAAGTTGCTAAGATTGTCTCATCCCCACTCTTTTGCTTTCACTTTACTCTTTACTTCACTTTCACCCAAAAAAAATGATGGCAATGGTGGTAATAGGTATAGAATGGATAGAGGAGTGGGGGAAAGTGGGCTTATTTAAATAAATAAATAAAATAAAGCTTTCCTTTTTGGAAAAGTTTGCTTAAGGGCAGAGAAGAGAGGAAAGAATGAGGATAAAGGACTCTAGTGCTGCTGCTGTTGGCTGTACTGCTGAAGAAGTGAAGAGGAAGTGGAGGATATGCATTGTTAAAATAAAAGAAAAAAGGAATTTAGGACTTATGTAAATTTATCCTAATTTGCCAGCCATTACTGCTATAAACTAAAAACAAAACTGGATTTCCTCTTTTTTGCTTTTCTTTTCACGCTAAGAAGGAATAAGGAATAGAAAAGACACACCACTACTACCAATAGCTTCATTCATTCATGCTATGCAAAAGAAGCTCAAAAACAGGCAGTTTTGAAAGAAATTATAAACCATCATCGCATGGCGTAATGATAATTAAGCGTCATAACTAAAAACATCAGATACAATACAATGCCAAAGAAGTTTTCAGAAGCATTGATCTTTTGGTGGATTTGGTTCTGCGTCCAAAAGGTAAGAAAATTAAAGGTAGACATTGAAATCCGGTTGGTAATTACAATAGAAAGGTACCTAAACTATTCATTCTCAGAATGGAATAGGATGGAAAAATACAGGTAGAAAAACACTACATCGTAAAAAGGACACTTTTTCAATTTTCCATTGTGTTTGACTTTTCTGAGAAAACTTTACGGCTTGGAAAAAATCTTTCGGGAGTGACATTTTTATTTCTATTTACGAATAGAACTGGAAATGAGATTCTTTCACTCGGATTGTTAAATGAAACAATCATACAAATTGAGATTTGGAAATTTGAATTAGGTCAGCATTTGAAAATGATGGTTTTAATTTAATCTTGATGGCTTCTCATCCGTTATTTCAATATTTATGCAAATAATTTTGTTGAGAGAATATTATGGCCCTGCGATATGGTACAAATAAAGTAGCATGGCTGTAGTGTAAACACTTTGATACTTTGGAAGATTCTAGACCTAAACATTACTTTATGTTGCTCAAGATCACATTACATCATCGTTGTCATAACATCATCATCATCTTGGTCGTAAATGAAATCGAAATGAAAACGACAGCAGGGAAGGAATTTGAAAGAGTAAATGGTCTGTCTGAAATTGAAAATGACGCACACTAATTTTATTTTATGACGCATTCCATTCCTCCCTCATTTTACTGTCGCTGCAGATGGCATTTGTCATCATAATCATATCATATTATCATCCGTCTCTGTTGGCTATTTTAGAATGGATCTAATAATGACGGCGAGGCGAAAAGCAATAAGTTTCAGATATTCCAGTATATTATGTTACATGATGCATGCATGTTGTTACGTAAATTATTTACGGTAAATATTTAGTTGATGGAGATTTACTACTGGGCTCTTTTTAACGCAGGAAATCAGAAACATTCAACTCATTTTATATAACTAACCTTCATGAGAAAAACTCTATGTTTTCCATCAAGCTATGGAGGTAGATAATAAGCAAGAGAGAAAGAGAGGGCGAAGTGAAAGTCAAAAACTTAATTTAGCTGTGGTTGTGCTACGAAGGCTGGACCAAAAGTCAAACTCGTAACTTTGTCATTTTATTTGATAGCTGGATCTCTCTGATTTAATTTGATTTGTCGTAAATTGACGCCATCAAACCATGACTCTGACTCACAGACAGGAGAGAAGTGATGTTGATTGAGTGGTCAGCTTGTTATTCACTTACTTTCACCCTAATAAAATTTGGTGTCATGAATTGAGTTTCCTCCCTGGAGATAGAGATAGAGTGTATAAATACACAAGGGAGGAAGGAAGAAGTAGTGTTACACGCATCCATCCATCCGCCATTTATTTATCGCCCTGCCCAGGGTCCAAACGTGTTCATTTGATTTTCAATCACTACCACGGGGCTTGAAATAAAAGCATCTCTAGACTACTCAAACTATCGCTCAATCAATCCATCCATCTCCTGCATGTCCAGCTCTGTTTCAATTCAATTCACTCTACATAACGGGCTTTAAATTAAGTTTGAAGAGGGTGGAAATGGAATCAATATTTGCTTTTGCAAGGCAATAGGCAGTGTAGTCCATCCATTCCCTCATGAATAAAAGCAATCAAAATCTATTCAAACTGGATTGGAACCAAGTCAAGTCTTATACCGGGTGCAAAATAGAGGAGCCAAAGTTTGGTCCGGTCATCAGCTTTTTTAGCAAAAATAAAAGTGAGGAAGAAACACAAAGAGAAAGTTAAAGAATTTAGAAAGAAAGTACACAGGGCCATGAATCATTATTATTATTTGACTTTTAGAGAAGAAGGCTGGAATTTCTTTAAGTAGGACAAGAAGAGGCACCCCTTTCACTTTCACTTCCGACACAACATCAATACTATTTACATACATTGTTTGTTAGCAGAATGTACAATCATGCTGAAGGAAGGAAAGAATTTCTCTTCGTTTTATTCATGCCAACCAAAAACATAAGAGAGCAGGAACAACAACAACATGCAACATGCTTCCCATTCTTGTTCGTATAGGCCAAAGTTTTCTTTAAATTTCCCATTAAAAGTCCTTAAAAATAAATCAGACGCTTGTCTAATTTGCATAAAAGAAGGAGAAGACGAGGAATGTTGTCGCAGAGAAAGTCGTGGATGAGTTTTTAGTTAACTTTTGTATATTTAAGAAAGGCATATTGTTGTCCAGATGCTACTCTCTCAGTTATCTATGGAAATAAGTGCTTCAAGCTACGGTACAAAATTTTTGAAGAAGTGGTTGTATTAAAAACATTATTGCTTTTGAAATGAGAAATTATTTATATGGATATGTAAATGCTAGCAAGTAAGTAGACTTCATCAGTGTTGTTATGGCGCAGTCAAGGATTTTAGGCAATTTCAAATTCCATAAGCCATCAGTTTATGCTACACGGAGAATTGCTCTTGTTTGACATTTCAAGCTTTCATATAGGAGCATAGTCATCATGACTATGTATAGGAGACATGACTCGAGAGATCTTGTATTCAGAATTATTTCAATCCAATCGTTGCTTCGTTTATTTTTCAACAACAAAAATAAATATCCACAATCTACCTGAATACTTTTAAGAACCTTTAATTGCTTCTTACCTGTCTTCTCTCGCTTCTTCAAGGTCTTTTTACTTCTTTCTACCTGCTTATTAGGTTTGCCAGCTAAGCCAATTGAAGCGACTTTAGTTTTGCTTTTTCAATTTGTTCAAGGATTATTTGACTTGGCTAAAAAAATATGTGATGTTTTAATTAAAAAAGGCATGGCTGGATGAATCCAGAGACAGATTAAAAAGAAGAGTTAATTAATGACACACAACCATCAAAGCCTGTATCCAGATTGTAGAAAACAATTAGCAACAGTTTGACTATTGACATCTATTTTTTATTTAAAAGTGTCGTCAATCATTTCCTTTTTGCTATTCTGTGAAATTACACAGACGCACAACATAGAATTCATGAAGGATCCAATTTGCATTTGACGATGAGAGAAAAATTCTTAATTGAACTCCCATGGCAAATTGCAAAGCTTTGGCGAACACAGCATTCTCCTCTCTTTTATCATCATCAGTCCTTTCAAATTAATTGAAGCAAAAGTGATTTGATTTTATGGAATTAAGGATGCCTTGTAATTAAACTGTGGAGCTTCTAACTCCCAATTGTAAATGACAATTAATTGCGAGATAAAAAAAAATCCACCTTATGCGTTGATATCTAACGGCAAAAAATCAATTCTTTCAGAATTGTGAGCGTTAAAAAGCTAACTAAAACGCATTTTATAAGAGGCATCATTAGAAACAGGAAGGAGATCTGAGATGGATGTATTTTAACTTCACTTTATACTGTGGCATCCAATTGTTTCAGTTCAGTACTGTAACCTTGTGAGTAAAAGCAAAGTTATAAAACATAAGAGACATATGTGTAAGAAGCTCTTTTCTTCCTCTTTCTTCTACTTCCTACTTTCTTCATGTCAAATTAATCCCCAGATTATTTCCTTACTGCTCTTTCACAACTTTCTCAGTTCAGTAGTATACGTATATGAGCCCCCTCTCGTACTTTTTGCTTGTAATGGAAGCATTTCCGAAAGAATTGCATAGCCAAAAAAGCAAAAAAAACTGACTTTCTTATTGCATTGCAACAGGTTTTTTTTATCTATGCCAGTAATTGTGAATTGATTCAATTCCCTCCCTCCTACTAAAAGCAAGGTCCTTAAAAATCGACCTTATTCTGTGTCACGTTCATCATCCCATGTACGTCATTTTGTTTGCATTTTACTTTACTTTACTTTGCACCCGGAAGAAGAGAAAGAGAGAAGTAGAAAAATTGGTTTATTTATGTTATAAATGTTGTTGACTTTCACTTGCTCTCCTACTTACTCTCGCTTTCACCTTTTTTGTAGACACAAACTTACTTGCTGCAAATTGAATTCTTATAGGTTATCAGCGTATATCAGCTTTTAAAGTCGGGGAAGTGAAAGTGAATTAGAGCAAATTCACATGCCCTCTCCTAATAAAGCTTTCCTGTTTAGGAAATCGTATGGGATGATCTATCTTTCTGCATTTTAAGGAAAGGGCAGGGCACTTATGGATGTTATCGAAAAATTTGTATGCAATCAAGCACAGCAATTTTTACACAATTGGGGAAAACTGAGACGGCTTTTTTTCCCAAAGTCCTCCAACTTTCTCATAAACATAGTTTGGAAATAGTTTGGGAAAATTTTACTTTCACGCCCTTTGCTTTTATACTTTGGTGGGAAAATCCCTCTCTTTCTTTAACTAGTCTTATTATAAGCATCATTAATCTATTCATTAGGTAAAATCCTTTCTCCATCCCCTTGGCTGCCGCCCACACACTCTTCTTTTATTTTAGCTACTTTTATAAAATCTGATCCGATCTAGAGAGAACTATTTTTATGTTGTTGGAATAGAAAGATGCCTGCATTGATTTTCAATTTGTGCTGAACTTGTAAACTCCAAAGTCTAGACTCTTTTCTTTTTGCAAAAAGAAGAAAGTTTTAGTTTTTGAAATTTCTTTTCTCGTGTCCGGATCAACTCATCTATCTTACGAACGGATCGTGCTTACTTGCACGCGCATTATATTGTGTTCTTTTGTTCTGTGCAAAAGTGTAATCCATACATATGTCCCGAGTCAGTCCTATCCTATGGAATGGAATCCCTTTTTATAATCAGGAAAAGTGTACAACCAAAGGAACATTAAAAACTTAAACAGGCTCAGCTTCACTTTTAGGTGCAAGCTTGTATGTTACGTTCTTTCTCTTCCGTTAGGAAAGTTGGTATCATTTCCTCTCTGGTATGATTGCTCGTCGCGTCCTTTTCTTGAAGCAAAAAGTAGTAAAATAGTGTAGTTGTAAGTGTGCTTGTGAGAAATTGGATAAATTTCCCTGAACAAGCCAATGGAGGAAGAAGAAGAGAAAGTACCTGCTTTCTCTCTTAACCAACATCTCCCCTATTTTGAGCAGATTTTCCTCCACTTTCTTCATCAGTTTCGCTTTGGCTGTGGTGGAGAAAGTGGGGAGAGCACTGTGAACTTGGATTATAAGTCTACTTCTCATTCATTTTCCTTCCAGAAGAAAGTCAACATGTCTCATTCCTACAACAAACTGGAGTAAGATTTTTTATTTTTAAAGGTTCCTTAAAGTCTTTCAAGGATGCAGAACTTACACTGCCAATTACTGTCCCCTACAGAATTTTCCAACCGTCGTATCATTTTGCCCCGACACAAATGTAATGTAGAGGGGGTAGATAATCATAGTGCTTTCACTCATCCATTTTTTTTCTCCGAGATAAAGTTCATTCCACTTTCTATATTTTTATGTTTTGGAAGAAGGAAGGTACAGATTAGACTTTTAGTAAACCGTGGAGTATAGTCAGTCAAGTCTGTGTCGATCATTATGGTGGAAATCCAATTTGAGGAAGTCCCATTTTTCATAAAATTCTTATTTGCAGTTTCCATTTGGTTTATGGAAAAGTGTTGGATTCGCAGTCGTTGTATGTAGCCTTTCATTTTTCAAGATGTTATGTTTGAAAAAAAGGAGGACATTTTTTTCTCTCGTTTACCTTTTCCTCTCAAGTTCCCATGAAATTATTAGATAAGTCTTAAGGCTGTTGCTCAGATTGCAGAAAAATGGCTGGCAAATATTTGATGCTCTTACTTTAATGTTAGATTTGGAAGCCAGACAAATAAAAGGCCAATATCAGTTTTGAACCTAGGTTGACCTCTTCCATCTCCGAAAGAAAGGAGAGTATTAATTTAATTGCAAATTAATTCTTTTAATAGACCATTTAAATGAACAAAGTTACACCTATTATCCTAAAACTAGTGTTTAATGATGATGCTAGCTGTCGTCTCTCTTTTATGAGAGTCTCATAATAATGGCAGGATAATTATTGTTTCATTTCTACAGAATCATTAAAATTTTAATCATTTTATCACCCACAGGACTGTTGTTCACGTAAGATTGGAGGACGCCGTACACACAATTTAATTTCACACTCAAACACCTTCAAAACAGGATACTCAGGAAGAAAGTTTGTAGTGAAAGTTTGTAATGTAATGTGTGTAAAGGTGTAATGCTGTACATGTACAAATATAATACGAGGAGAGAGGATGATGCCACCAACTGTTTTAATGATTTTCGACCACGCCGTGCTTGGACTACTGTTTCTCATTGCAATGTTTTGTGCGGCTGTTGCCACCACACTCATCGTCAAGAGTCATCATTCCAAGGAAGGAAATGAAAGTACCAGAAATAGCAGCAGCAACCCCTCCGTCGTCAACAGCTTTATTGTCTAATAATATCCCCATAAACGCCGGGATTTCTCCATCTGATGAAAGTCTATTAGGATGGACGAGAGATAAAGTATAAAGCGTCTAAATTTGTGACATCGAGTTGCTCAACGTTATAACTTTTTTAGCAGAGATAGAAGAAGGAGGTAGAGAAAGTTAATTGTCCATGACTTGATTTGATTTTGTGGCTTCCTGTTGTGCCAACTGATTTAATAAAAGGAAGACGACACTTTGTACTCGTAACTTTTTTGTCTGCGTGTGTACGACAAGAAACGGAGAACAAGATCAGAATCGAAATCAGGATCAGGATCAAAACAGTAAGCGGTCTTCTGGCAAAGAAAGAAAGAAAGGAAGAAAAGAAGCATCAGGTTGAAGGATAAAATTCTCTCAAGTCGGTAAGTCAAGCTTCCAACACATCCATTCTTAAGGTGAAAGTCAGACATGGTACTTGAGTTTATGCACAAAGGCGAGGGTATAATAATGATTATGAAAAGATAGTGACAAAGCACCTAATTAATTATAGGAGGTTGCTATTTATTTATGGCGTAAGTCGAATAATGCTAATGCATAAAATAACCAAAAGACTAATCTCCCGAAATGGAGAAAGCGTGAGAAACTGAGACTATAATAATAAGCAAAATGGAGAAAGCCACTCATTACAAAATCATGAAGCGGCTCAACAAATTAGCATTATTAACAATCCCCCTCTCTCTTCCAATGCTTGTAACAAAGGAAATGCACAGAGAGGAAGACAAAGACTGTCTCCATGTTCACAACAAGCTCCTCTACTCTTTGAAATAAGCTTTTTGCAATGCTTTGCATTCCTTTCCTTTCTGATTTCACAGTGAAGTCATTGTCATTGATTCCTTCTCTTTGGTTGATGATGTTGGGTTGACTGACGAGGACCGGAAAGTGAAAGTTGGGATGCATGAGCGATTCGATCGAACTTTCTCCTCTCTCTCCTCTTTCCCCTGTGATGATATGAGTGAAAGTTTTTGGCTTTGCTCCTTTTGCAATTTAATCGATCTAACAAAATTACAATTTCCATAGTAGATCTACGACTGCATATATCTAGGCTACACAAATTGATTTCGTGCTCCCATGTCGCCCATTACGATTGTGATTGTGATGGAGCAATTGCAATTAATTAAAATTAATGTGAAATACTACTGCTGCTGTAGAAACAATCAATATTGAGGCAAAAATAAGGAAAATACCCTTTCTGCTTCATTATCTATAAGTGTCAGGCTAATTTCCATGGTGAATGCGAATGCGAATGCGAGTGAAAGTATATAAGATTCCCAGGAAGGAATTCGTTGGACCGGATTACTTAATGTTTCTAGAACTGGTTCGTTGGGTGCAGTAGTTCTACATCTCTCTACGCACTGTGCACAGTCTTCTTTCTGGATGATTACGATGAGGGAGGAGAGTTGGCTAATCGCTGTAAGTTGGACTTGACTTGGCCTGCCTTCATCCTCAAGAGTCGGAGAGCTGTAAGTTAAGTTAAGTGAGTAGAGAAAGTGAGGGA
>JAQIWU010002957.1:0-10744 GCA_034696445.1 Isotomiella minor
ATTTTAATATTTATTTTACTTTTGTTTTTTAAAACAAAGGAATCCGTCATGGGTGCAGGCAGAGTTGTCCTGAGAAAGCCTGTCTCTCTATGTCTGTCCGTTCAGTAGTGTGACTGTGTGGATCTCCCTTTTTTTGATGATGAATTAAGTGGGCTTCGCTTAAGAAGCTCCTTGTGTTTGTTTGTACAGGTTTGTTATCTTATGATTGTTTATTAGCAGCAAAAACCAAAAAAACTTTTTCAAGCCAAGTACTGACGTTCGTTTTTTTCGTACCAAAAGAGCAAGCATAACTACATACAAGACCGTGTGCAGGTTGAGTTAGGAAAGATGGATTTTTTCAACAACGCGTGACACTTTCTTTTGAATGATGGAATCATAAATAGCATTCGTATGAGTGTATTTTTACTTAATTGTTTCTCTCTCCTCTTTCCAATTAGATACGCTCGATTGAGTTTCTTTATGCATTTTTGCTTTTTTGAGAGAGGCACAAAGAAAGATGATGAACTACGGACTGACTCTTTACTTATCCTCTATACAGTTTCAACAAACCTTGAGAAAGCAATGAAATTTCGTCATAAAAATAAAAGTAATGAGTTCCAGAAGGTGGTCTTGTACACATCCTTCAAAAAAATAGGTGAAAGCATGAAATGAATTTGTCCCGTTTGTGAAGAAGAAGAAGAAAACAAGTCTCGCATTGCCCCGAAACACGATATTTGGGTTCGACTTTCTCCAAGTATCTATGACAAATCTGCAGAGGACCCTCTCAAACATTTGCATTGATGAAAGTTTTTTTTTTTGTAATTCATCTGAATGATTGATTTGGCTTTCTCGGGAGTGAGTGAATGGATGTGCTTTCTTTCTTTCATTTTTTTGCACGTCGTGGGTCGCTCTTCCGTCAAAGTTTTCTACTACAAAGTTTTAGCTTTCTGCACCAAGCGCTCCATGCTTTCCTCATCCAACAAACGAAAGAAAGAAGATAAGTTTTGCGCACATTTCATTACATTTCCTCATGCAAACATGCAGGCGAAGTGTACTACAAGAGTGCAGACATCACGTCCTCCATTTGTATAATGCTTTAGGTTTTGACTTCTGGTGCAGAGTGTTGCCGAGATTTTATTTTTTGGCATGCACAAACAAACTTTTATGCTTATTTTGAGCATGAGTAAGAAAAATGTCCATAACATAACTACAGCCAAATGAACTGAACTCTGATGATGAGGAGGGTTGGCTTGGTTTGGTTTGTCAATAATAATAATAATAATAATAACCATAGCTTTACATAAAGCCTCCCTTCATGACCTGCATTTTAGAGACAATTATAAGGTTTGAGGGACTCACGGTTACGGGTCATGATGATGATGTTGGAGGTGGCGTTTTCCTTGTCCTTGCGAATAACTCCCATGAGTGATTTTGTTCTTGGTCGCTTCTGATTGTGCTCAACGGTACAGATAGTTTCCTTCTTCGCATTATTGTTTGTTACAGACTAAAGAGACTTATAGACAGGGCTACTATGTATCCATATCATTACACCTTCTCCACCCCTGTCATTGATTCAACCACCAACTGCCTCACACATAGCAAGACGTGGTTTTCCCAAGCACAACTTTCACCCTGCTTTCACTTTGTCAGGGGTGAACAGGGCACAGGATGCACAAGAGGGGACTCAACAGGTGAGATCACACGGAAGTGTGTTTGTGTGAGAGAAGAAGGAGAAAGCTCTACGTTGTTGTGACTCTTTGTGCTTATGCTTGCATAGGTGTGATGATTTTGTGAGTGCAGATGTGTTTTGTAATTAAGCCGTCCTCGAGATTAAGATAAGTCAGTCCTCACTCACTCTCCGTCCTCTGCACACACACACACACTCACCACACGTTCAGAACACACCTTTCTTCCCATTGGCTTCCTGCAATTTGATAAGTCACCTCTCACCGAGAGTGTGGTGGTGGTGAAAAGAAATAAGGCAAGAAGACGTATACATGTGGATTTACACTAGTTTTTTTTATAGCTTTGGTGCGATATGCAAGATAAGCGCTGACATGACGATGATGATGATATCCTTTTGCCTTCCATGAGCCAGATAGTTATAGGCTTATTATTGGATGTGTGATATGTGTTGATGATGTGATGCGATCATCATTCCTACTTTTTCTTTAACTTTCTGTTCCTGCATAAGCAAATAAGTTTGTAATATGTGGTGTCGGTGTGGAAGCCATGCAATATGTCCCACCATGCAAATGTGGTTGGATATCATCCGGGTTACAGATATACTTTTATGCAACTGCATCGGGACGATGTGATGTGATGATAATACCCGGTTTCTCTGGCCTTTCTTTTCTTTCTTTCTTTAACTTTTTCCACATCTGTCTGTGTTCCCTATCGACGTCATTGCCTCCGATGCATACCTACATTCTTCATCAACAGGAGAGTTTTGAGCTGATATCTGAGTCGATTTTCAACCGTACGTGCGTAATTTGATTTTTTTTTGTGACAAAATTAAGAACCTCTCCCTCGCACACAGACCGACCGTGATCAATGCAATCAACTGGAGGGATTCATTTTGGGCATTTAATAAAATACCGGAAAATGTTCAGTTCAACTTTGCACGGTTTTAAATGCATGGCCCGGAGGAGTCAATTATGGAGATGCAGACTTGTCTCACCCTGCCTCACTTTCTTGTTTGTATTAAAAAGGCAATCCACTTTTCTCACCTCTTTTTCCTGTTTGTGGGAAAAGTGAGACGCTCAAGCTTTCCATAATGCAACTCTTGGTCCCAAATCCTTGGGTGCAATTAAATGTGAAGGTGGAAATGCAAAGAGACTTTTTTTTAGTGACCAATGCTTTACTGATACATGAATTCAGTGATTAAAATAATGTTCTATGCTTTGCAAAATGTTTCGCCAGTATTCCCTTGAATCCATTGGAGATAGTTGACTATTTTTGTGTAAACACCGGGCTGATTAGCTTGTCCACAACCAATGCCTTGACTCGTGACCCCAAGGGCATACCATCTCCCAGTGTTGGGGTCTCTGTAATCAGTACTTCCTCCAGAGTCACCTTGGCATGTATCCCTGCCTGGGAAGTAGGTGCAAAACATGTTTCTTGTGACCGTCACGGCGGATGAGCCTGCGTACACGTCCGCACAAGGTCTGGTTTCAAGGACCGGCATCTGGACTTTCTTTAGCACTGGTGACATTCCACCTCCAAAGGACTGAGCTAAATAAATTAAATGGCAAGAATTTTTATTTTGAAAAAGACTGACGACTTTTGGTGCGTCTCACTTCCCCATCCTGAAGCTACTACACTTTGTCCACTAAAATCCGTGTTGACGTATTTCCAAGGCAGACAAGCAGGACCGACCTGTGGAACAATAGTGTTACTCAATGCTGTCTCACATTCCCCAGATAAATGAGGTAACTCACGTTGGCATTGAAGGTGAGGGGCGTTTGGAGTCGAAGCAGAGCGATATCAGAATCCTGGGTCTGGTCATTGTAAAGCGAGTTTTGGACAATGTAGTCAACAGGGATCAGTTGGTTTTGAGACTCTGACGAAGAGCTCAAGTCCAAGTCCCCTGCGTCCACGTAGAAAGTCTCGCCAGGAGGAATGGCAGCGGTGCAGTGGGCCTATAATATTTAAACAAAATAGTGGATCTCCGATCTCTCGACTGAGTTTGATGGTCACTGGGACTCACAGCAGTCAAGATGAAGTAGGGGGAGATGATCGTGCCACCACAAAAGACGCCCAGGCGCGGTGAGTAGAGGGCAACCCTCCATGGAAATTCTCCCAAAGCAGCGTTGCTGCCACCAACAATCCGTTGCAACTAGGTATGTAAAAACAAACCATGTCTCACAGTGCCCCGGACCAAAAGAAATCTCACAAAGTTACCCCAGAGTTGTTACTCTGGCCACAGGAGCAGGAGCCACTGTCATTTCCAGCCACAACAGTGATCTGACATTGGAAACGGAATGGATTTGAAGCTGTGCTTGGAGGATTGGAGCTGTCAGAGTGGAATCCGATGGCGAGCCTATTGCTTGTGGAAGATCGCGTCACAGTCCCTTGCCCACAAAAAAATTCTTGATCGGAGAACGTGTCATCGCCAGACGGAGAGAGGAAGAAGACGTCATAAACACAATTGTTTGAAGACTCTAGATTGAATTGATTGCAGGTCATAGTCAACCTCGTCCCTGCGGGCGAGGTCAGTTTGTACCGACAGTCCACATTGTCCGAGTAGCTTCCGGGATAGTTTGGAGACTGGAGAAGGACGCTTTCACCCACAGCGTTGAGCTGACGAGCGTAGTTGCACCCAGTCGACTGACATTGTGACAACGTGGGCAACAAAAGGAAGGGTAGCGTGGCTACGAGGAAGACGTGATGCCACATAATGACTTGGGTGAAAGTTGGGGAAAAGTGTTGGGAGGAAGACAAGTGTTCCACCGTGCAAACTGGCGTGCATGCAGGTTCGAAGTGATTGACACATTTTGACAGTTGAATGATTATAAATTCTGTAAATTGCTTAATTTAATGAATGTAAAATAACACACAACTCCATATGAATCCCACAAATACGTAAATATTTGTTGGCAGAGATGAATTTTAATTCAAGAATCTACACCAGGTCATTCAACAGATGCTGTGATTGTGATTGACATTGACATTCACAGAAATGCTGACGCAAATTCGCACCAAAAATTAATTTGATTCATTAATGGAATTAAATAAATACTCGGTGTTTATTGGCTTTGGCTATAATGAGGTCATTTGGTGCAATTCTGAACCATGCTCATTGTACCTTCGCATTGTCTTTGTCTTTGCTGGCTTTCACTTCCTCTAGGCTTACCCCAATACGGATGAAAGGTTTGAAAGACTTGAGTCAGAACCGCAGTGATTTTGCCCCTACCTTTACATGAATACACGCCACACATACTACAGGTACTAGATTAAACCAGTCTTTATCCAGATTTGCGGACAATAACGACAGTTGCGAGTGTAGGATTCACAGAAACGACCGTCTCACAGTACCCCTTCTTGCCACAATGGAAAATACTATGTCTATGAGTGAAAAAACATGTTTGTTGGTTCTTGGCATGCAAATTGAACAAAAATGATTCAGAAGACACTGGTGTGCAAATCATAGCGACATTGTTATCATTGAACATGTAGGATTTATTGCGGCTTTGTTTTCAAAAGGAAAAATTAAAATCATGCAGAATGGTTGCTCTCATAGACTGATTAGAGAGATTGTGAGGAAACAGTTGAGAAGGAAAGAGGAAGGACTGACTAATTGATAAAAAGATGAGTCAAAAGGAAGAACTGAATTATTGCACCTTTGAATAATACTACCACTACCCTCTACCATTTGACATCCCTCTCAATGAGGAAAACAGGGAACAGTTCAGCACTCGGACAACTTACAGTAACAAGGACCATTATTGAGCTGGGTACATTGAAATTTCTGCTACTTATTTAGAAGGTAGTTAATTGGTTATTAGACTTTCTGCGTATTGCCGTTTTCGAGTGGTATTTGTCTTCATTTGTGAATAGGCTTTAACGAAATTTGTACGTAGTTTTTGGGAAACTTGAGGCAGATTTGCTTCCAAAAGATTCAAAAACTCCTGTGGCACCTTTTCCTTCCATACGAGTTCTTCTTCAGCCCAATTATAGTCAAACCAGGATTTTGACGCAGCTTCTAAGTCGGAAAGCTCGCTCTCTAAGCGACTAAGGCAAGATATTATAGGAGATGTAAGGTCCTTGTACAGGGACCCCCAAGGAGCAGTTGTGGGTACCTATGTATAAATGATTGTTTAATTACACGAGTTGAGTTTATGGGTCAATATTAAATATTCCAACTGCTACCTCTTTGCTCTTCTTCTTTTTTCCTTTACTATCACCTGAATTTGGCTTTGTTCTCTCCAAATATCCTTTGACTAGATCAAGAATAACGCAAAGGAAACCCAAAGTCTAAAATCAGAGAAAGAGTAAATCAGCACTGGTGAAACAAGACAGCGGAATTAAATACAACTTACTTCCATGACAACAAATATATCTTCGTTAAGCGCACACAACTGGTGCAATCCATGTTGAGACGTTCTCAAATTGTTGACTGCTTGTGTAATCTTTTTGACACTTTGAAGTGGAGCTTCCATTGTCTTTTCAATCTCATTCATATTAGCTGATGTAGCACTGTCTTTTGCAACACTCATTTGTTCGGCACATTTAACTACAAGAAGGAAATCATATAGGCACGAGACAAAGCCACTCTCCACATAGTCGTACAGTCTTGGGGGCCAGGGACCGTGTAGATAAAGCTAAATTGTATTGGAATGTGAGAATGTAATATAATTAGTCATGCATATTTTTTAATAATCAGGCTTACCTCACTCGCTCTGCTTTTGATAAGATCGTATGGAGTATACTTTTGTATAGCAATGAGTTCCAAGGCCTCCTCTGCTCGACTAATACAAGGCACATAACGCAAAGTGTCATCACTTGTAAATGTTAATGCTGCTGCATAATTTGACATGGCTGCTAATATGGCGGAACGAGTTTTTAGAGTCTCTACAGAGTCCGCGAAACTACGAGTCTTGACCTCTTCGGGTAAGTCACTCTCGAACAAAAAGCTACCCAACTTAAAATCTCTGTTGTCACAGAATTTCCTGGTAAAAATCTCGCGAAGATCCACGTCATCCTTCAAAGAAATCTAAAGTAATCCAAACAATAGCTTGGTCATTATTCATACAGCATTTATAGATTATTAATCAGCTAACCTTCACCATGCTGTCTCTTGATACCCCATCAACAGTATACTCAAACAGCCTTTTTTCTACCTTCATAGTACTTGCTTGAACGGAACAATGTATCATACTTCGGAAATCCAAGAAATCCGTGATTTGACTCCACGAGCAGTACTTGTAAGCTGAGATGACATGCTCCAGAAACTGTAACACAAAACAATTGTTAGTAAGTGCAAAATCAAAAAAAACAGTGGCTTACTTCATTTGATGAGTTACTATAGAAGGAATCCGCGTAGCAAATTGTTCGCCCGGCGTCACCAAGACTTCCACTAAGAAGAATCTTGGGAATAAACATGTAGCCTGTTGAGTCGAACTGCATATGCTTAATGTCAAGCTTCATCAATTGTTCTAGGCCATCGGTAGCACAACCGCAAAAGAAGTAAAGTCTCCCCAAAAGATATCGATATGGACTACAATATGGACTGTTACGTACGCCCTCTTCGAGAAGCACCAAGTTAAGCAGGATTGGAAACTCGTGTTCAGAGAAAATATTCGACGAAGACTCTGAGTTAGCAAGTCCGTTTTCTTGCGGGGTCTCTTGAGGTAAAGGCTCTTCATGCTTTTTAAGGTCAAGGCTTTGGAGTTTGTCATCAATAAGAAAGTGGTCCCAGAATTCAGTACTTCCGCTCCAAAATGTTTTTGACAAAATCACTGTCATAGTAACTAAATAATCTTCGTACGGAACAGCGTCACGCTCGTCCAATCTGAACTGCTTTTCCGTATAAAGATGAGATGCCTCGCTGTAGCGTTTCCAAAGTTCTTTAATATAGTCCAAAAGTCTAAACGGAGTTGACATCAGTTGTTCCTGATGCAAGTAAAATTTCAGGGTGTCGAAGTTGGTTTTCCACTGAATTGCTCGTTGCTATAAGAACAGAAGGACAACCGCTCTGAAGGAAGAACTCAATTTATATTCATATGGAAGTTTTACACCTACCATGCTTTGAAATTTGTCATTATTTCCAATTAATTCTTCAGATAACTGTGCCAATTCAGCTCCTTCGCCTTTCCTCTTTAGGTGGCACACAATGCGCTTCATGTCTCGCAGAAAAAACGGTTTAGAGCCGAACTTCTGCATATAATCGACAAAAAGCTGTCGTATGTCCAGTTGGCATGGTGCTCCCTTGGTGTCCAAAAACTCGTAAAGCCAAATCAATGCCAGTAAAGCAGATCTATTGTTTAACTCCGTCGTTGTACTGTCATATGCTATGGGCTTCAAAAAGTTGATCAGTCTCTCAGTCTTGGTTTCTGCGAATGTTAACACGTAGTCTCGATAACACGTAAATACTGAGGAACTAAAAGAATTCAAATCAAAACAGTTAACCATTCTGTCCTCTTCAGATATTAAACAGTAAAACAACGTACTCTTCTAGTATACTCTTCTCTAATGTAGCCAGCAACCTTTCCTCGTCTTCCAGCTTTTTCAGACAGCTTAATTCCAACCGGTCATACTGATATTTATTCCACACTACTTGTTTTGACTTTGACTCCTCCAAGACCGTAAGTGCTTTTTGGAACTGCTTCTATTGAGGTATTTTGTGGTGAGACATGTTCACAAAAACTTATTTGTTTCTTTGATTTACTGCACTTACCATTTTGAACAGAATCACGATATGAAGATAATATTCGTGTTCTGCGCAAACTGTGCCTTCCCCAATAAATTTTTCCATCATCTTGGATGCAAGTGGCAACGTTATCGTTGTGGCGATTTGTGGGTTATCAGCCAATTCAGCCTTGACGAACAAGCTTACAACGGCCCAGACTAAGTAAGTTCGTTTGGAGAAAGTCTTGTAGAGCTGAAGAGCGATTTTGTGTTGACTTTGAAAATCCATGACCTAAACAGATTTTTCAAAAATGACTCAAATGAATACAAAACAAGTTTAAATCTTGCTTACTCGAACATGCGCCATAAACAAACAAGTCATATAATCCTCGCACTTTTCCTTACTACAGGCCACCTCGTACATGTGCACAATCCTCTCCGCTGTAAAAAAAAAAAGAACAATGTTTTGGTTATCCTACAAAGGGTAATCGTCCCATCATAAACAACACTTTAATATACACTTACGCATGTTTAATTCTCTGAAGCAAATTTGCATGGCATGCAATGTAGCGTCGTCCGCAGGGCCTTCCTCAGTCACTTGATTCATTATCGTCATGCACTCGTCCAGCTTTCCTACTTTCATGTAGGCCATAGCTTTGAACACCTGCGAGTCAGACATTTAGTGGGCACATGGATAAAAGAGGAGGACATACTTTGGCGCAGGTAAAGTTCGGGTGTTTCTTCAGCAGTTTATCCGCCTCCTGAAGAACCTTCTTACAATTTCCAGCGTCCAGCAAATCTGTAAATAGAGAGTAGACCACCACATTATTCACGTTCGTTAAAAGACAGACCAAGTAATTTACCATAGAGAGGCCTTAGCCTCCTCTCCTTCACAGTCTCCGACATGGAGTTCGTCCTGGCCAACGACGTAGACATGACGACGACGGGTCACACGAACCAAGTGTCTGCAAAAGTAAACAATAAGAAAGAGTCAAGATAAAGACACCCACGTGTCTCTCCTCATATCCTCACCTCCACAAACTGCACCCTGAGGAAGAGACGTCGAATATATGGCAAATACTAAAAAAGGCACGAGCGTCGTTGTCTTTGAAGGAGCCTTACTATCGGTCTGTCTTTAGGACTACAATTATTATTATTATTGCTTCGAATGAAGTCCGTCCTCTTCGTTTATTTTTACCCCCTTTACACTTTTACTTTTTCTCCAATCAACTTCCTGCACAAATAAAAAGTAAAAAAAAAGCACACACGGTGTCTCAAAAAAAAAAAGAATACTAATGACTCTCCCTCTCTCTCGCCAAAAAAACTAGAGCCGATGAACACCCACACACGAAGACAAAAGACACTCAAGATCAGGAAGGAGGAGGAGGAGGAGGAGGAGGAGGAAAAACAGACTTTCAGCAAAAGAATCCAAGAAGAACGAGAGAGAGAGTGCTCTGCTTTGCTTATTATATTTCTGAGAGAAAGGAGAAAGAAGAAGTGGAAGAAGATTTCAACTTTTTTGTCTTGACTCTCTCCTGAGAAGAAGAGGAGAAACCGCATTTGGCAAAAGATTTTCTTCTGTTAGCGCCACAGAGGAAAGTCCTAAAAGCCGTGTGTCTCATTCATTCATTCATGACTTTATGATCCTTCCTTCCTTCCTCAAGGACGTTGACAAGGGGACGATGAGACACTGAGTAATAAATGCATTTCATTTCATTTGATGTCTCATGCAAAAATGATTCATTCAAAGCTCCTGCCTTTTTAGTATTTTTTTAAATTCTGGTGAGTGAACTCGGTCGGTGTTTCGGGTCGGTCAGTCATCTCACCTCGTCTCTCTTCTTATTGCATTGCAACGTGAAAGCCGCGACGGTGGGATTGTGTGTCAGAAAGAAGGATATAAAAAAGGCTTTCTCTTTGCTTTGTGGAAAATAATTTGTGGTGGTCTTGGTCTCGGTCTCTCTCTCTCAGTATTTTGTGTCTCAGGTTTTTTTCTTTGTCCATCTATTAAAATTCCTTTGATAATTAATTTTTTATTTTACCTCTACTTCGAGTGTGTGTGGAACCTGCGCAAACAAACGGCCGGCCTTCATCTTTACTTTCTTTAACTACAACAAAGGAGCCGCACAAAGGGATATTAAAAAAAAGTCCACCCCGCATCCCTCTCTGGACAAGGGCAGTGTGACTGTCACCATTGTCACCATTGGTTAACAACAACACGTTGGTGGATTGATTGATTTGGTGTCTTAGATTGCCCGTGCGACACCGTCCTCGTGTCATTTCCGCCACCTTATTCTTCTACGTGGAAGAAGAAGAAGACATTGCTTTTGGTTGGCATGGTGGTGAGAGTCCTCGTGTGTGTGCCTGTCTACCCGTCCCATGATTAAACGTCCACGACTGTCGTCGATTCCACAAGAGT
>JAQIWU010002958.1:0-10740 GCA_034696445.1 Isotomiella minor
TTAGTAATTCATTACATGGAGAAAATGGGCCAGTAACTCAGAACTAAAACTATGCACGAATCACCTTTTAAGTAGGTTTTAATCCTCTTGATGGAATGAAAACAGCAACTATCTGAACTACATGAAACAACAACGACGATTAACGCTAACTGTAGTCAAGAGTTTAGTCTGGCAGTCTCATTAAAGACGAGATGAGACTGTCTCACAGTCATTCGCATTACCCACCCACATTGTCGAGCTCAACACAAGAGGTTGCGTAAGCCAAAGTCATCTATAACTAAAGACAATGAAATACATCATTGTGAAATACAGATACCACCTGAAGTTGAGGGTAAATCCTTTGTGAATGAAAATTAGTCAAACGAACAATAAACCACTTTTCCAGGTAACTCAAACGAACAAATTACGAAACTTTGTATTTTACAATACTATTTACGATGGTTTGGTTAGACGAGTGACTCAATTCTGCGGAAGAACGAGTCTTTTATGATGGTTGTGGGTGTGGAATTAGCAAAATGTCTTCTTATTATTGAGAGAGAAAGCATGGTTACAAATTGACAACTGGGTTTTTGGGCAATGGACGATTGCTTAAATCTATATTGATGGGACCTGTGCCCTGCATGCCAAACTACTACGGAAGAAATGCAAGAAGAAGAGTTTCATTTCGTCCTTTCGACTTTAATTTTGTATGCTTAACAATGCTCAATTAAATTCCTCTCTCTCTCACGCTTTCCTTTCCTCCATTGCGGTTTACTCTGCCCTCGTCTTCAATTTTGGTTTCTGTAAAGTTGCCGTCTCTAAAGTTGTATTTAAACACGAGGCACATTACACAACATGAAGTAAACACTCGTGTCTGCGTCTATCTACTACAGTTCTGTGTGTACATATTAAGGAAGATCAATCTCCAGACAAACAACTTGTCAAGTTTTACTTTGTTCTTCCACGATCAAAGAATGAAACTGGTGGTAAACGAAAGCAGGGAAACGAAGTGAGTGTATAGGTTTCAGCTTGGCTCTGTTAAAGCAACAAGAAGGCGAAGGCCCGTGTGATGCTTCCAACCCGACAAACAAACTGAGACTGAGAAGGAAGAAAGCGAAGGATGGAAATGGCTCTGGAATAGTGGATGGGGAAGGTTGGGAGTCAAAATTTCACTACATTGGATTGCCTGTTTGTTAGGGCAGTGGGGTTGAGGTGTCGAGAGGAAGGAAAACACGCAACTAGAAATGAATTTAAGGATAGTCAATTCCTTTCCCCTATGCAAGTATTTTGGTCAGTGCAGACGAATTTCTCTTATTCATATTTCATTTTAGTGTCAAGTGTAAAAAAATTAAAAAAATGTCTATAGATTTATCTTTAATACAGCTTTAAAGACTGATTTCTTTCATTTTCTTCCTAAATAGGCAAAAGGATTGAAGTAACTTTGACACAGGAGAATTAGTTAACCCCATCTTTTGTTCCACAACAGTTCCTTTCCTTTTCAATTATTACTTGACTTGACTTCCAACCTATAAGCTTGACGAAGAAGTAGTAGTCGAGTCGACTGAGTAGTTCCACAGACAGAATCATTTGCTAACAATTCTATCTTGTCATAATTCCAACCCTCGGGCACAATGACATCAATGGCGAATCCAATTTTCACTTCCCTTTCTTTCTCTCGTGAGTTCAAATTCATTATTATAATGATGAGCGAATCTCTTAGTCTCGGAAAGTAAAGTGGCGATTTTTGCCACTAGTGAATGTAGGTCTGAAATGCTAAGAAGATTTTGATGGCATGGTAACATGACAGAGTTATAATAGTAACAGATTTAAGCGAAAAAATGCTTTGTCCAAAAAACTTTCGCGAACGAAACGTAGGCTTTCAATTAAAGTCAGCACGCTGCTTTATATATTATTATACTGAAATAATACGCTTTAAAGAAAAGTTAAGTGAAATTGCGAAAGTTGCTCATTATTATTAAGAGAGAGAAAGGGGGAAATTCGTTCAGTGTCGGTTTAAGAATTGGATCTAACGACGTCTTGGTCAAAACAGAAGCGCAAGTACCCGTTGTACTTAAAAAACTTGTCACATTGTTATTGAAGGCCTGTGGGGTTGACTGAAGTTTTTCCGTGGCGTTACATAAAATCATTTTTACGTGACACGAAGAATAAGATTACTACATTGTTTCTCCAAGGACTGTCGAAGTTTTATATATATAGAAAACATAAAGACGAGGATATAGAGACAGTTTGCTATCAACACCCTTAAATCCATTGATGAACTCGAAGGAATAGTTGCGCTACCTGTTCCAATTAATTCGCTTAGCGTTGTTCCCCCAATAAAGTGTAGTAGGATGGTTTAATTACAATTTATTGCATTGAAACAAGGAACGCAATCATCATTAACATGGAACTATCCCCTTCCGCTTCCTCACCGACACTTAAGCATCATTATGGCTCAACTTTCTCCCCTTTTACAAGCACAATTTCTTGTTTCTTACTCACTAAAAGGAAAATAATGGGACTCTCTCTCTCCCTCTCCAGTCAATGCTAACCAATTAAAATACGAATCTTTCTTCGACTTTCTACAAATGCTTTCTCTTCGTCTTCACGTGCGCATCAAAGGTGCATCCCTGATTTGAGGTGGTTTTAAAACAATGCGCTCTCCTTGTCAAAGAAGCTTCAATGTTGTGAAGTTGGACAGCAAATGTACAATTGGATGACGGAAACTGACTTGAATTCAGTAAAGGAGAAAGTTCTTCCCTTCCTTCGTTTCCGCTGGAATTATTCTTCGCTGCATTAGATGCAGGCAATGGACCATGCCCCCCTTCCAACTCCATTACAACATAACTCTCAAAAGACTTCTTTTACTTTAACCACAATCATAAATAAGATGCTTTCGCCTTTGAGACCGTTGTAAAAGAAGTGGTTTTACTTATTTGATGATGGTTTGGAGCTGGAGAGGGAGGGATGGTCGGTGCGCGTGGATTCAAAATAAGTAATCCTTCTAAAAAGCCAGCTTCCAAATTCCGCACCAACAATTGAGATGATGAAAAGTAATCCGGACCAACGGGATGCACCAGCACATTCTATTGCAGCGATGCAACTGTGTAACATTCGGCCGATAACTTTCTCCTCTTCCTTTCGAATAAACTGAAAGCCATTCTGACTTTCACTTACTGGGCATCTTCTTAATCTAAAACTACTACTTCGTAATGAAAATTGTATGTACAGGATGAGTAGTTTAGTCCTGGTTTGTTAGCTTGATTCACTTTTGGTTGCACTCTTCATACACTGCAAGCTGTGCTTGATTGTATCACCACCTATGTGTCTGTATCATGAGCGGATGTGGGTAGTGCACGCACGTTTTTAACTTTACGTGAGGTTGTTTCTTTCCCTTTAGGTTTCCGAAAAGGAAGGCCTCTCGTCCTGCTTTGCTTTCGCTTTATGAGTGAAAATTGGGAGATTCAGTGCTTTCTCTTGCATGGTGGTGTTTTCTCCAACAAACCAGTTGGATGGATGGAGAGATTGGATTGTTTCTCTCACACACATCGGCTCATTTCATCTGGCTTTTTCAATCCGGTGAAAAGCGAGAGTTTTCTATTGTGTGAATATAGAATACAAACATGTGATGAAGGTGATGAGGATAAGGAAGAAATGAATGTGGTTACCGTGCCATGTTTCGTAGATTGTATATCCAGAAGAGAGAGCTTAGTTTAAGCCCAAGATACTTCCTGGGAGAAATCTACGCCTTCTGTTGCAGCCTTGTTGAGGTGGTTCGTGGTTGAATTTGATGGAAAGCAAGTGCCACACAATGAGCATCTGAACATTTTGGTTTTTGTATGCATGGGAAAACTACTCTCACGTGTTTGGCGTTAGTGATATTGGACCTGGTGCAGTCTTCAATGCAATTTTGATGTGATATAGAATAACGAAGCGATAGAAATTTAATGGCGACATTGCCATTGAATCAGGAATGTGAGAACGCTATAACCGTTATGCAACCCAAAGTGCAATCCTATCTTGAAATATATTTATATTTGTTATGTACTATTGGCACTATATTTTATTACATTACACGGAGTTTCACTTTGAGTCTATCCAAACTCAACTTTCTACTTTCCTCTCTCATTTCCTGATTTTTCTTCCACAAAAGTGAAAGGTAAGCAAAAGTGAAAGCAATAGTCTTTCGACGTGAAGGGTAACTTTGTGTCATGCTTTCCTTCGTTATGACACTCCAGTCAATATTATATTCAATGGACCTACACGGAAAATGGAAACGTATAATGGTAAATGGCAAGAAAGTTATTCACCTTGACATTGGATTCAAATATGGATATCCCATACAACAGCACTTTACTGTTGTTGCCAATGCACATACAGCAATGATTTTTTGATTTATTTCGCCTCAACGCCCTGGCTACAAAAATTTCTTTTGTTAATTTAATAGGCTGCTCTCAACCCTATGCAATTCATCTTCGGTTTCAAACCAGCAGCAAGATTAGTAGATATTTTAAACCCAATTAGTCCTAGACCCTACTGACTGGTTTTGAAAAGAAAATGAAAAATGAAGGTTGTATGTGAAAGGATGTAAGATTAATTACCACTTAATTTGAACCCACTAATTCCGTTTCCCATTCACTCTTACATTGTTCTCGATTTATAAAAAAGCGTCAGTCGATTCATGTATACGTATGTGTCCTCTGGACAGAGAGGAATGTTCCTAAAATTACTCCACTTCTCTTTCTATAACTTTTGCTAAGATAATATGAAAAAAATGCCTGTTCTTTAGTACTCCCTCCCACATTCTTTTTAGCATGTTTGCTATACCATCGAAGAATAAGCTAGTTGATGTTATGATTTGCTGTCGAGGGGATTGGGTGCTATACTGACTTCATCCACACTCCAGTCCCCACTTTCCTTTATTGTTCTTCTACTCTGTGTGTGTGTGTGTGTTTTTGTAATTCGGAGAAGAAAGTAGTGAAAGCGTGGAGAAGAGAGAGAAAAAAGCAAAATGAAGGTAAAGTGGAGACGTAGGAAGTAAGAGTGGTCGTTGAAATGAAAAGGAGTGAGGAGGGTAGGTGTGCCTCCGGAAATCCGTGGGGAATGAAAGGCAAGTTGATAAAAAATGGGGGTATAAGTACACTTTGTAATTCAGAGTGACTTTGACATATTTTGGGCCCGGAAGGGGGCTTATGAGTTCAAGATACGAATTCAAATAACTAAATCCGATCGGGATTTATTTTTACCAATACCTCCGTGCTTTCATTTCTCTCCTACTTTTTCTTCCTCCACTCCCCCTCTTCCCTTCTCTGCCATATTTATAAGGTTGCCCTGTCGGAAATTCTTTCTGTTGATTATGTCTTAGTTTGTATGGTGGCACTTAATCAAAAATTGTTTGACAATCTTTTTTCCAAAGCTGCCGTAGTAAAGGCATAAAGGAACTTTATTCTCCTCCACCTTTCTGTCTGTCTGTCAGTTTGTCATTTTTGTCTCACCCTCATGTCGTTGGACAAATTATCCTACACTTAATTCAACTTTGAAGGTAGAAAGTTGAACATTCTAAGAACACTGGTTGCTAACCATTCTACTTTTACTATATGGACAAAACGATGAGCGTTACTTTGCTCTATTTGTTTTGTTGATTGAATCATACAGGAAGTAAAATTTCATCTGCTCAATTTCAAATTCTACTCCCCTTTACACCCTTCTCTTCCAGCAGAACAATGGGATAAAATAAGGAACAATAAAATAAGCTTCAATCAATGGGTTCACTGCTCCTCAGAGGAATTTTAAATTTTAAAAGGAGCTGAGGTAGTGCAGAAATGCATCCACTTTCAATGAAAAAGTGATGACAATGACAACATAAAACGGTGCTTCTTGAAGAAAGCATTTCTCATTTTGTAACTAAAGTGTCGGTGTCACTCTCCCCACACACACATATTTGTTAAACCGAAGTCTAAATTGTGGGAGAACAAAGCTATGCAGAGCGGTATTACTGAGAGAAGACAAACCATGTTTTATACGAGTGCGAGAGTGGAGAAAGGGATGAAGGAAGGAACACACGCTTTCTCTTTTCTTTGGTCTCTCCTACACTGTGTCACATGTGGACCATTTTATTCAGTAGACTTTCATCATTTGTTGTCTGGAAGTTACTTTATGGGATACAATTTACTAAATCTTGACTCATAATGTTACAATGGCCTGAATTCACCAAGTTGAGAATTCCTTCTCCTTTCCTTCCGCATTTTCATTTCATTTCATTCTATCTTCTCCTTGAATCTTGTGCCTTTTGCCCTGCCCCTCTACTCCACTTTGCTTTCTCTGTATCTCCGTGAGTACGTGTCCTGCGTCCCTACGTCTTTAATCATGTCATTCTAACTTTTGTCCCTCTTAAGTCCTCAATCCTCAAGACAATGGGAGGACTGTCACCATATCAACCAGCAGAATGCCCCTTTGCGCGAACAACTGCTTGCCAGCCAGATAACATAAGTACAAGAGAAAGAGTCCAAATGACAAAGACCATTGTTTTGACCCTTCATGTTCATTTTGCATGGACCAGTTGGGCCTGCCAAAACTGTCAAAAGGCAGACTTTCACACCATCCTCTTTTCTCCTCTTCTGGGTCCCTAATCTAGTCTTTCCTCCAAGTTTTCTACGTTTCAATGTCTCGGCCTATGGCTGTGACTTTCCCTTCGAGTCAAGTTATCAATTTGATGCAACTGTTTAACCCTGTAAGTGGGCTAGCCTTATAAGTTAAGAAAGAGTTATAAGACCCAGAGCAAGGCCTCGGTTTTATTGCAAATTGCCATTCCAACGACTCAACCATTTTATTACCACACTACAAAAATCGTACCAGCATTCTTTTACAAATTGAGAAGTTCTCATCCAGTCATAACAATAGATCTCTTTTTTGGTTGTATAAAGCAAAGCACAAAAATTTCTCATGTGGTTTGGTTTAAACGGACGCCTTCTCCGGGGGCTGATATTTCTCTGCCTTCATTCATTTATAAAACCAACCAATGACACTTTGCATAATTTATTCAGGGAAGGGGGAAGATATTGAATAACTTTCAAGGAGACCATTCTCTTCCGTCACAAGGCATTTAATAAAAACATTGCACTGTCTTATTATTATTATACAACTACGACCTGCCCTTATGCATTGCTCACCTTTCCTTTTGCAATATCCCTTCTCCATATCATTACCGTTGTGCACACACATTTTCAATTGCAAAAAGTTTAAGTTTAAAATTTCAAGTCATGAACTTATTGGCTTTATTTGTATTCTCATGTCGAAAGTTAAAAGTTCCTTGGGTAAATATGGGTAAAAGTCAGGGCAGCAATAACCTCTCTTACTTTTACTTAACTTAAGTAAGCATAGAGGCATAGTGCCGTCGTTGTCAATATGTGTTCGTGAATCCCATTTCCTAAATGGAAAAAGTTGCAGACAGAATCAAAGCTCCCATTAGCACGTATGAAGTGAAGTTCACCCTCTCCTTTCGTACTGGGGAAAGTTGATTTGGCTTTCTCCTAGCTTCTGCTCCCTCACACACATCCTCCTACATTTCCAAAGGAGCTTTTTCGTGAGAAAGCATATATAAGATTCAATTTTATGTTGATGCATGCCACACACACACTCGTTCGAAGGAAGCTAACGCTGCCGGTTAACCCTTCAAAGTTCTACTTGAGCAGTTCCTTTATGTCTCCTTGTTTAAATATGTGACCTAGAAGATGGAGGAAATATGTAAGAACGGATAAGATAGATTATTGAAACTTTGCCAGAAAGAATCCCCCTAATAATAATACTTCCTTTTCTTAACGTTCCACTTTGGTCAAATTAAGAGACATAATAACTCCATTCTCAGCCATATGCAAATGAGGAGAGAACCCAAGCAGAAAGTTAGATGCTTTAAGTAAATTCAAAATTGTATGTTAGTGTCACTGTGAGTGAATTATTACGGTAACGTAAGGCAATGTGTGTCCCAACTGGTCCTCATGGTTTAGCCTAATTCCATAAGGGACGAATTTGAATTATGCATCTGGGCCCAGAAAAAATGCTGGCTGGTCAATTTCATAAATTGTATTGACCCAAAGTCTATCCACATTCCTTCCGAGCATGGGAATACTCTTTCATTTTAACACGATGTGGATCGATATTAGTCCCATCTCGGGGGTGCATACTGGCTGCCATGATGCCAGTAGAATCTAACAATTGATGCTACAGATTATTTAATTATCAAAAATACGCGTGACTTGGCAATTGTCGAAGAATAGTATATAACGGTAGGTATTAAAAAAACTATTGGGCATCATGAAAGATGCCCAATACACCAACACTCCCTGCCATTATTTGTGACTAATTTGCTATCAAAGAGTTTTGTTAGAACTACCTACGTTAGCCTGCATAACATTATCCTTGACTTTTTGCACACTTTCTGATGACGTTACTATGTAGACAACCAATGGTTGTGTATTGCAAGCCCAGAAGTAACGGCAACCTTTCGCATTTTCTTACAGCATGTTACAAAATTCATCAATGAAGTCTATTGCCTCTGTCCTTTTTGTGCGTCCCACATTGTTCCTCATTCATTCATCCATTTTTTAACCGTTGAAGTGCATTTGCAAAAAAACTGGAATGACGCAAAAGGGCTTCAATTTATGATGAACTCCAGTCAAAGTGCACAATAATGAATGTTCATTTTTGATTTCCTACGCAATGGAGTTGGTTGAAGAAGTATAAAATGAGCTCCATGGATGTGTTGTGGTATCACAAGTCAATCAGCTTCATCCAAAGCCAAATCATCCACCAGACCGAAGTACCACTTCATCAAAACTAATCTTTCAAAATGATGAAATACGTAAGTTGCAAAACTCCGCATACTCCATGGGATTTCTGACTAAACCATATCCCTTTTGACTTTTCAAAATAGGTCATTGTCGTCCTTGCCCTCGTTGCGGTGGCTGCTGCTCAAGTCTTCTATTCTGGAGTCTCAGCCCCCAACTTGCACAACGCATTTGCTTCCAGTTCTCAAACTGGGATTCATCGCTATGGATCCACCGCAGGAATCTATGCCGCTCCAGCTTATGCTGCTGCTGTTCCTGCTTACTTTTAATCTATAAACTGAACGACCACCGGCATTTCAATGTTACCTCAAAATTTCCAAATGAATAAATAGTCCCCATTTGTAATCTTATATTTCTGGCCTTTTCTATTATTCGTCTGATTGACTTGGTCACGTGCACAGCATAAAAACTCTGAAGATCCTTAACCTAAAAGAAAAAGTTTGAGGATTACTGTGATTGCTTCCTTTTGGCAGTTGAGTTCAGGGGGAGACAAGAGAAAATCTTGGTAAAATTAGATTGTTCTCTCTGACTGCATTATCCTTGCATCTGATAATGTCTAAAATAAAGGAGGGAGGAGAGTAATAAAAGGTGGAATATCGTATTCAACGAAAGAAAGAAGGAAGCTCAGAGGAAAAGGAGAAGTAGTTGATATACTTTTGTGGTATTTTTGGGATTGAGATATCAAACACGGGGCTTTAGAAACGGAGAAAGTTTAGTTTAGCCCCACTGCTTTCGCTTTCACTTCACCATATTTAAAAGAGGGATGAAATAGGAAACCGAAGCGGAGGCTTAAATTGTCCACAGTGACACATGCCATACCCTCGGCTTTTTGCCTGTCATTTAACAAGAGTGTGTGCTTTGGAGATGCACAAGAGTGCATTTTCTTTTCTCTCTTCCTTCCGTCCGCTTTTCTTCCGTTTACATAAGAAGGTGTAGGATAATATCAGACAATGTACTGGAGTTGTGGACTGGAAGTTATGGAGTGACTGTACAAAGTTTTCAAATAGCATTTTCTTGGGAAAAGTGGATTCGGTAAATCCCAAAAGCACTATACATTGTGATCCAACGTAATAATGTTCCAGACTTTTTGAATAGAAACATATAGATATGACGAACGGTGTTGTGGTATGGTAGGAGGTATTATATAGGTGGTTGATATTCAGTAGTGGCAATGAGAAGTCCATTAGATGTTTATGCACAAATCTCACCAAAAAACAGTTAGCTGCACGCAACTATAGAAAATTAGTTGGTTTTAGCATTGGTATTGCATAAAAATTAGTATTGGTCTTACCATGTACCATGGTTTGTTCAAAGGCCCTCTTTAAAAACATGTTTTTCAACGTGAGAACCATTGCTACTGATTCCACATCTTATAACACAAATTTTTAGTCAATGCGAAGCATTGTTTGGGGTTAACGCTCAAACATAGAATTCCTTCTCAGGTATACAAAAAATTATTTAATAGTTCATCAATGTTTCCCATAAGAGCATCTTATCATTCCAGAAACACTATGGATTACAAGCGAATAATACAAATAGGCTGTGTACTTGGGCTCCTGTTGTTGACAGTTTCCTGTGAAGAAAATGTCACAAACTACCCAAGTCATTCCTTGAACGAGACAAATCCTGCCCCATCTTGGGGTGCCTCCAGTAAACCAGGAAACCATAGAGTTGCTGGCGTGGAAACTTTGGACTGTCCTTCTGGAAGTTTATACTCCACAACGTTGAGCAAGTGTGTTCGAACGTTTTCATCTGCTTCCTCAGGCGTAGGCTGATGAAGAGGAAAGAGGGGGAAAATGCAGTTTATCCAATATCTGTACATTTTGCATTTTAGAATAAAGGAAAACCTAAATTTTCGTAAAAGGTGAGAGTCAAAAGTGCATCCAAACAATGTTCGAGCGGTGGCAATTGAGATGAG
>JAQIWU010002959.1:0-10737 GCA_034696445.1 Isotomiella minor
CATCGTTGTTCCGATAGAAATTCAACACATGGGGTAAGTTGAGATGGGTAGAGGTGTGGAATGCAGAATCAGAGTTTCTATGGGGTACTTTAAAAAAATGATGAGCAAAGGGTCACAAATAAAAAAAAGCAATTTACGTTACTTCAATGTTCACCTTATCTATGCTTGCTATTTGGCCACATGATGACAAATAGAAATATTTTCCTCGCCTTCTTCTTCATCTGCCTTGTTGGCTTCATAACTTACCGAAGCTTCCCAATTCCTGCATCCCCTCGCAGTTGGTGGCGAACTCTGAAGAGGCCAGAGATTATCTCTGTGAAGAGGCCAGTCCAGGGTTGTACCTTCCCCCGTCAGCCCTTCTCTTTCCCAAGCATGGACGCTGTGTTCGATGAAATGCCTGACAAATTCACCTGCACCGGAAATGGCGATGGCTACGAGCTTCTCTTTGACATTGACTACGAAAATTCAAAGCTATTTGGAGTCAATGCCCATAATTCAACGCGCTGGGGAAACTGCTGCTGGAAGATTAAGTTGTAAGAAACAAAGTCATTGTCTTTTGCATCTTAAGGCTCATCTTATGTACAAGGTCTTCCGACACTCATATCCCGCCTTGCTCTCCATTGTCCACCAATGGCACCAACAGCATCCCAGAACAGGCCGAGTTCCTCTACGTCTTTTGTGACGGAGTGAACACTCGGAGGAAAATGGTCCAAGCCTTTGCCCTCACGCCTATAAAGAAACACGTGGAAAGCCAAATGACAAATCCTTCAAATAATAATAACGAAGACGAGCTTCGTGTCAACGTGGTTGTGTACAGTTGGGACTCTATGTCCCGAATGAATGTGCTCCGCGCAGCTCCAATCCTCCATGAACACCTCCTGAGGAACCTGTCCGCCGCCTGGTTCGAAGGACACAATCGCGTTGCAGGTTCGTCCGTTGCGTATTGATTTTTGTGATGTTGCTTTTTTTCGGGTCTATTGAACTACAACTTGAACTTTTCAGAAGCTACTCTTGCAAACGTGATGCCATTATTCACGGGTCAAACAAGAAAAGAGACTGAGGCAGGCTGCGCGAGTTCCCGCCAATTTGACACTTGCCCTTTTATTTGGAAGGAATTTAAGGAAGCTGGATATCGAACCCTCTACGGTCCGTTCTAATTAAAGTCCACGTCATTTCCATCATTCACTTACCTGCATATACAAATGATCACTTGTATCACAATAATTTTTTTCAACAGCGGAAGACTATTCTCCTCTCTGCATCTTCCGCTTTCTCAAACCCCCCTTGGACTACTATCTCGTGCCCTTCGTGACAGAGCTGGAGAATCAAATTGGTCATCAGTGGCACTGCCTCGGACCAGAATTGTCAAACCAACTTCTCTTGAACTACATTAAAGCTGCTGCATCGAGGATGGGAAAAGAAGCAAAGCCGTATTTCCAATTCATCCACTCATGTGCACTCACGCACAATGCGCCCGAGTGGCGATTTGCCTTTGCGGAAAAGCCATTGCTCGAACTTCTTGTTTGGATGCAACGCAACGGCTACCTGAACAATACAGTTTTCGTGTTGATGAGCGATCATGGGCACAGGGACAACCCTGTGCCGTCCACTCCAGAAGAAAAGATCGAAGTAAACCTCCCCTTCCTCTACATCATCTCCCTACCCTGGTTTCGTCAAAAGTATCCTCGGGCAATGCAGAATTTGCAGCAAAATAGAAAAAGGCTCACGACACACTTTGACACACGTCAAACTCTCCTTGACCTGAAGGACTTGAACAGAATTACCGACAATGCCATCATTCAGAGGGAGCAGAAGCCACCGTCGACATCGAGAGGGATCAGTCTCTTCCTGCCAATCTCCATCAATCGAACTTGTAAATCGGCAAATATCCCCCTACAGTTTTGCAATTGCCTCGTGAACGAAGGGGCGCCTCTGAAGGTCAATCTTTCCTCTGACCCCACCATTTTAGAAGGTGCCAACTTCATCGTGACCAAGCTCAATGAAATTATCAAAGAGGAGAAACATGCCTGTCAAATGTGGACTTTGGAGAAGGCAGTATGGGCTAAGCGTCGTCTCAATGAAGACAACGATGGATCCACTTCACTCTACGAAATCGGAGTCATGACCCTCCCCGCCCACGCCACAGTTGACTCAATAGTTGTATACCACAACAAGAGTCGTGGGTGGTCTCAGAAAGAATCCATCGTTCGCAGAAATCATTATGGGAATCAGTCCTTCTGCATTGGACCTTGGCTGAAGCCCTTCTGTTTTTGCAAATGATAATGAATCTACTAATGAACGTTCACAAACCCTCAATGTGGTAATTGTATAATATTTTCCTTTTGTGATATAGCTTGCTACATTCATTAGTTTTGTAACTACTAATAAAAAATTATAGTGGTTCCAAAACTGCACAATTTACATTATTGTAATTGTTGAAAGTGTAAAATGCTTCATTATTAAATTAAGAATGATACAAATGTACAGTACAGTTGTTTCACTTTCTTATGCCTCGTTAGAAAAAAGCCTTCTGATGAACCTCGGTGTCCAATTCCTTTTCTTCCTCCCTGTCTTTTCTTTTTCTTGGTCATTTTCACACAGGAAGCGGACTTTCCCTCTCCTGCCCCCATCTTCTTCTTCACTACTGGGTGGTGTGGGTGAGTGACGGGGAACGGTCACTTGAAGGATTCCATGTGAGGTGATTTCGCAGTTAAAGTCCTCCGGGTCTGCGTCACGTGGGAGGAAGTAGCGTCTGTCCATCTTTCTCTTTGTAAGCGTCCCTCGAACCTCCTCCTCTTCATGCTCCCCTCGCACAATTAAAAAGTCCTCGTCAGAGTGGACGTCCAGTTCGTCAGGGGAGAAAAGATGGACGTCGATTGTCACCTAATCCAAATAAAAAATATTATAGCCGGAAATTGTCCATGAAATTGACTCAAAGACGTACGATGAAATTGTCCTTTGTGCAGTGGACTTGTTCCATGCCTTCCTGGGGTGGAGGGGTGGAAGGGAGGGGATACATTTTCTGATGTCCTGTCCGACTGTTTATGTCGTTGATAATGCAACGAGGACAATTACAAGCGTCCTCCGCGTACGGCTGTGGAGACATGTTCTTCAAATGTTTGATTCAAAAAAGTGTTTTAAAATGTTGACAAAAATGTTTCCTGATTAGATAAGATAAAAAAGAATCCACGTGCAAGCGTCTCTGCGATTCAATACAAACTGAGAGAGGGTTGTTGTTTGCAAACAAAGACGCACGCTTAATCCCATACGTGCATAGTCTTTGTTTGTGTGCGTGCCTTGCTTGCAGTTCTTTAGCATGGGAAAACGGGGATTGTAAACAAGCGTAGCGTAGCCTGGAACAATCTTTTCGAATTGATGCTAGTCTGCCCCACAATGACAATGTTTGCGAATGCAGCTAATCCCTGTAGAATCTTTTTTTTAGTCAATCGAACTTTGGATGCATAATTATCGACAAAAGTGGTCCACCAATCACGGTGATGACCTTATCAAAAAATGCTGCTTCGAGAAAACAAATCGTCCTCCTCTTTTAGATAATTTAAAGGTCATTCATACATTGTCTCTGCGTGTAATTGATACTCAATAATGCTCTCCAATCCAAAGACTAGAGTTTAGTCCATAGTTTTGTGGCCTGATTTGAACCCAGTTTCAATTTGTGAATGTTATCATCAACGAAACATTTACAAGTCGATGACCATGCAGAAAGGTGGATGATCTACACTATGTGAAAACACCTATTCATCTAACAAGATTAATTAGGTGGATGGATTAACTTAAGTCTCAATAATTAATTACAACTGTAAACAAGCCGGGGAAAAGTGATACAAGGCTTTAAAAATTGACTAGGTACATGCGATTAATGTTTTTACCATCTTCATCATATAGAGAACGAAACATATCGTTTTGATAAGCTCATACAGTTAGCACCAGTAGTTATTTAAGCGTGTATAGAAATGCTAATCGATTGATGAATAGTGAAATTGTTGTTGGAGTTATTGGATAGACACAACAATTTGCATTACAAAACAGCCTCTCTGTCTGCAATACTGAAATATGTAGTCAAAATTGCGCAATTGCATTAATTTCGCAGTTTGGTTTGTCGTCGTTTCGTTATGCAAAACAAAAGCAACAAGTTTTACTTACACCTCAATGCTCACCAACTTGAGACTTTCCACATTCCATTTGTTCAACAGCAGCCAGCAGCTGTGTTCTCGTGTTTACATAAATTTTGTTTGAAGATCCGTTAAAAAAGAGTGAAAAGATTCCTTTGTTTTATTAACAGATCAGTTTTTGTGATGTGGAATTTTTTCTAATTTAATCAAGGCTTGTCCATCGTTCGGAATGGACATGGCCAAGTAGAGGCTCTTCAATTAGTGTCTCCATCAGTCAGTTCTTTCTAAACCACTGGAGACTCCACAATGTCCTCCTTAAACTCAATCATCACATCTTCAACGACCACAACGACCATTCACGAGGACACCCCTGACCATCATGTGCCCTTGACCCAGTCCATCACCCATCATCACGAGATCCTCATCCAGTGGAAGCTCCCGATCCCTTGGGACATCCAAGTCATCCAACCTCAGCTCCACTTTTACTCTTTCCAGTACCGGGACTCACCCCTCAAAGTGCCTTACACCGTCTCGCCTGCAAACGTCCTGAACCTCCTCACCTCCACGGCCTACTTCGACCCTGGGCGAACCTCCAAGTTTGTTGTCATCACGCACGGTTTTGAGAATGACATTGACACCCCTTGGCTCCCGCAGATGAAGGATGAGATACTCAAGAAGGAGCCTACTACACTCATTGCGATGGTGGGTTGGGGTGGTGGGGCTGAGATTAGGTTTGTTGTGCAATTCTTAATTACTTATTGTGGGTTTGCATGTAATTAATTGCATCTAATTCATTTCTAGTGTTCTCAAGTACACGCAAGCGAGTGCCAACACGCAGACCGTGGCGACATGGCTCTACCCTTATGTGAAAGCGGTCAAGGACGCGGCCAAAAAAGGTACACAGATTAGACGAGACTTAACTTAATGACCCTGATTTTACTTACGTTGTTTTCTTCTTGTAGACCTCTACGTCTATGGAATTGCTCACAGCTTGGGGGCACACCTTCTCGGCCTCGCCGGTCGCTACTCTCGTTCATTTGATCGTATCACTGGCCTGGACCCTGCAGGACCCTCTTTTGAGAAGGTGAACCAAGAGAATAGACTTTGTGGAACGGATGCCAAAATCGTGGATGTCATTCATACGGATGGATATGACACTATTTTTGATCCTGAAGATTGGTTTGCTCCTGTGAACCATTACGGCACGCTTATCCCTCTTGGGACGATTGATTTTTATCCTAACTTTGGCTACAGACAGCCGGGCATCTCGCATTTTAGAATTGCTGAAAGGTTTGTGGAGATGTTGGGAGTATCAAAGGGTACCATTTTAATTGTTGGTCCTTTTGTAAAGTCATCACAGATCCATCGAACTCTTCCTCTGGAGCATTGGAAATCCTGGAATGTTCATCACAAATCAAGTCTTGGATGGAATACCAGGATTTGAAAAGCCCATCGACAAGGTTCGCTATGTGAGCGAGAGGGTGGAGATGGGTTATCACTTTGACTGCTCGGAAGAAGGTCTGTTTTACATTGAAACGAAGGCGGAGGTGCCTTGGGTCAACCCGCCCTCACCCTCGTTAAGAAAAGACCATGATACTAGTGGAGGATTGCAAAGCTATTGCTGCATGGTTTAAAATCAAGATTTGTAAAACACCGTCAGATTCTACTCAAATAAAAGTGCTCATTTATTCATCATTGTCACAATGCAAAACTTGTAAGGCCCAATGATTATTCGTCATTCGCAGCACTTGCAGCAAATTGTCCAAGCCGTTGGACTTTGACGCGACGAGATTGTAGAAGGCGCTCAACTCCTCCTCCTCCGACTTGCACTGCTTGCTCATGAGTTCCCTTTCCCACCCGTTGATAAGCCCGAGGCCAGTCGCGTAGGACAGGACCGCCCCACAGTTTTCCGTGTGACTGATCAGTTTTTCCAGATTGTCCAATATGGGTCCGGCACCTGGACTCTGGCCATCTTCTTGAAGTAAGGCTTGCAACGCGTCCTCGTTTCCTGTGAGCGTCAACAGTTTAGGGAGACTTGAACAATCCTTCGAGGTGACCAGGAGGAAGAGAGTGGTCAGTTTGTGGGAGGGGGTTGAGTAGGCCGAGAGCTGCAAAAAATGTCAGTCTCAAAGTGTCCCAAGAATCTTAAATGTCTTACAATTGTCTGCATCTCGACTCGATTTATGAGACCCATTGCTCCTGCTTCATGGACCACGGATGGAAAGTTCACAATGGTGGAAACCAATTTGTCCATGTTTTCCAGCACTTTTCCTTGTGTTAAAGTTGATGAAGCCATGATTTATTCAAAGCTTTTCGAATACGAAACTTCCAGAGATTCAAGTCTTCTTCTTCACTTGGCAAGAGGTAAAGTAACAATGCCACACCAAAACAATTTTTTGCTTATCTTTATGTGAGTTGCGTGCGAGTGCACTTTGTTGTGGTCATTTTTTTTCATGAGTATGTATTATTACACTGTTATCAATTTACCTTACTACACAACAGAAGCGTTTTTACTTAATGATTGTATTTAGTATAATGTGTGTACGTGTATTAAGTTAAACTATGGAAGATGGTGAGGATGAGACGAGACGTAGTGTGGTATATATTGATGCGTTTTGTTGATAATAAATGGTCATATCAAGGTTAATTTTAGGTTGAATGAGGTCTTTGAGCGTTCGTGAGTTTTTTCACTCAAAGATAACAATTTTAATTGGGTGCGTCTGTTTGAGAATCAAGGGATAGAAGATGAGTATTCATGATAGGGGGTACAATGAAACTTTTCTATCAAATGCACTTGATGTTGTGAAAAAATGCAATATCAATATCGATAATATTAAAAGTTTATGGGTATCATCAATCAAATTGTCTGGTAAATATGGCCTGATCTCTGCAGTGTTCAAAGTACGTATGTGAGAAGGCTTATCTACTAAATATGACTTTTGTACGAACAAGGAAAGTTTGAAGACCTGCATGCATCATGCATTAATCTTACAACTACAACAACTGCGTAAAATCGTTGTGATGATAATGGTTGGATAACAGAATAGAGATGAATCACAATCACAAGTCTATGCGTGGCATAAAGTACTCCTCTTTGAGGCATTTTGAGATTTACTAACCCATAGCTGGACATATGCAAAAGTAAAGCGTACAATTACAAAAGTATCTTGTCTATTCACTAATGAACCTGACCCTGACCTTAAGTATTGCATAATCCTCCATAAGATAAAACTCTGACCATTATGAATATCATAAAAGGCTTAACGCCGTTTTCAATACAAATCCAAAATTTTTATTCGTACATGCGCTTTCTCTAAACATTTGTAGCTTCAATTTAGGTGCCCATTCAGATTACATAAGGGACCATATACGTATTTGTAACAATTACTGTGAGGCAGCCATGATTCCCAGAAAGAAGTTGATGAGTGTGCGAAAGAATGAATAGATGATGGTTGTGTTGACAAAACTGAGGACTCTCTTGACCACTGGGGACTTCTTAGACAAAGCATCCAATTTCTGAGCCATGTTGGCTTCCGCAACTCCACTGATGGAGATAGCGACGGCAATCTACACAAAACAAAAGTCTATAAAACGTCTTTCAATAATGTTGCATTGGTGCGTACCACTCCAATTCCAACGACGACAACGGCACTGCTTATTCCAAAGCGACTCTGAAGCATTACGAAACATGAAATGCCAAATTCTAATGTGTATCAGATTTGTTGTACCAGTTGACTCTCCATGGTCAAGTCTTCAACTCGTTTTCCATTGTCGAGGTACATCCAGTACATGTTCACACCAGCCTAAGTAAAATGATCAGTAATGGGCATCATATTATTGGGGAATTTGTCTTACAATGAGCAGTATCGTGAAAAAGACCAAGGGCCATGAGTTAACCTTGAGCATCTGGTAGAGCTCAATGACCATCGTCAGAATGACGCTTGAACCCACGATAGACCTTGATATAGGAAGGAGGACAAAATGAAAAAGTAAACTAGTTTAAGGGAACCTGGTGCTTACTTAACTTCCTGAATAGCAGCGCCTACGGGACTTTTCTTGACCATCTTGAGGTCTTTTGGGACTGCGGATTTTTTTATATCAAATATCTTGTGACAGAGTTTTTCAACTTTTCGACTCTGTCCACATCTTTATTTGAGGTACTCATCGCATCGGTTGTCATTGGTGATAAACGTAACTTCACTTCCAACGAATAATCTCCACAACACTTGGAGTATATGCAAACTGAAAAACATTTTTTTACTCCAAGATCTAGCCTCCAAGAAATCCCGATCCCTCCGACCATGGCGTGTGCAAATAGAAAAGACAATGAAAACCCTTCGTGTTCACAATATGCATTCGGCCAAGAGGAACCGATGTTCGACCTCCTCCCAGCTCAGAAGGGCCAGGGAAAGTATCACGACATGATGTGTTCCTTACTCAAGTGTACCTATTTATGCATCACCCCTCTTATAAAAATATACTACAAGACGATCGACGGTCTCCGCAAGTCTCAGAGTAAGTAGACTATAAGGATGCAACTAACATATTTATTATTGTACATGACCCGACCCCTCCTTTCTATCCCCCCTCTGATTGCTTCCGTTTCTTTTTGTAGTCGCAATGCACTTCGATCCTCACCCAGCTAGGGGAAAGCGTCAGCCCATCATCCAAAAGCTGTCCAAGGACCACCACGAGTTTCTTGACATGTGTGCTGCCATGTGCAAAGACTTCATTGACCTGAAGCTGAGCAAGGACTCCTTTTTCTGCTACCTGGTGAATGGGCCCACCACGAGTAAAAGTGAGACTTACAATCAATCTAGATAGGTTTATCTCACTGTGCCCCCTTTTCTCTCTATTAAACTTACAGCATTAAGCAAGAACAAGGAAAAGCAGATGAAGAAACACATGAGGAAGGAGAAGCTTAGGAACCGGCACAAATGTACCAATAATGATGAAGACACTAAGAAGACTCCAGTCGGAGCGTCTTCATCCGCTGAGCAGGACACTACGGAGAGAGACCCCTCTCCAGACGGCCTTACCAGTTTCGACACCCTGGAAGAAAAGCAACAAATAGCAATCGCTATTTACAAATGGTCGGCTAGGGCGAGGACCATGTTGTTGGCCTACGAATGCTTGGCCTCAAACCGGACGACGATGGAGGGGATCATCAAATACGTGGACCCCAACAAAGCTACGAGGATCGCCGCCTTCTTCAAGAATAAAGAGTGCGACCGATGGATCAAAGTCATCAACGACTGCATGAAAACACTGGCGGTTGATGACTACATCACTTTCATGTACAAACACTTGGACGACATCATGATCAAGGTGGAGTCCACGGCAAAGACAGGAAAGAAGCCGTGTCGCTGCACGTACTGTGGGGTCAAGACCAATTCTATTCTTACGAGTGGGAGGCGGTTGGAGGAGGCAGGCTTCACCGCTCCGACAGATGCCCTCAATCCACTAATTTCCACCCTGGCAGCTAAAGTGGCGGCATCATCGACTCCATCCACGACCACCACAACGATTTCCTCCTCGGTGAAGGAGGATGGGATTGTGCGGACGGAAACGACTACCACCACCACGAATGTGACTCACCACCACTCTAACGAAAAGGAGGAGATGGTCGTTATCCAATCTCGGGTCAGCTACAAAAGTGAGGACAGTAAGCCTTCTTCATCTTCTTCTTCAAAGTCCAAAGAAAAGATTTTCAAGACGCACCTGGAAGACCTCCTAAACCGCGTGGATCATGACCACCGGAGCAGAGGGATGAGTCCGAGATACACGCTTATCACCTGCAAAGTGAAGGAGGAGAACGATAAGAATGAGGATGGATCCGGGGATTCCAATGTCGCCCAACCCGATACTACTACTGACCCCCAGACTTCCCCAGGAAACAGAACCATCAAAAAGGCTAAACGGTTCTTGGAATCCAAGGAAAGGAAAGCCCACAGTGGGGACGGGGACACTGCCAATCTACCACTCGGTCCTGAACTGGTCGAGTCAGCGCTCACAGGGAAAAACGTCTACGACGCCCTGGACAATCCAGAAACTTTCCTGGCATTCAAAACGATGGTGACTAAAAACTTTAAAGACTACTTCGCCTGGGTTCAGGACAAAAGCACTCAGACGGATTTGGAGTGGAATGAGTCAGACTACTTCGAAGTGAATGAGACAGAGGCGTTGGTTGAGCCCCCTATGGATGAAGAGTGGATGAGATGTGGGGTCAACGTAAAGGTGAGACGACCACTGAATGTTACCACAAGAATTCTATAGAATAATTAAGGAATTAAGGAGTGTGTGTGAAGTTTTCCTACAACAATTTTTACTCCAATCATCTAAATTACAAGCCACTATCCAACTATAATCTGTTTTCAATACCTCACCAAGAATTAACTGTAACGTGTGCTGGTAAATATGTAAGATTTGAAAGACTATTAACAATTACACAATAAAGCATTTTGTCGAATGGTTGGTTTTGTTTTTTCTTATTGGCGTCTCTTCTCTCTTTACACAAACAGGCAGTCGCTGCTGGAGTGAATGTTCACATAAAATTTATGCCTGTATGTCGTCGCACCCTTGCGCTGTCATGATCGTAGTCTTATGT
>JAQIWU010002960.1:0-10734 GCA_034696445.1 Isotomiella minor
TTTTGGGATAGAATAATATTTGATCAGAAAACAACTGAGTGAAGAGCCAGACTGTTAGCAAGTAAAGAAAAAGAATCCGGAAGATGGCTAACAGTTCTACCATGCCCCTCAGTCGGTACCACTCTGGATGACAATTCATGCCGTAAGAGTGCCGTGGTCAGAAAGTGTGCCTTCCTCATGATTGCATTGTGGAGAAAAAGCTGACGCTTATGGAACACATGCCTTGAACTGTGGTTCAACTAAAGCAAGAGGAATTAATTTGGTAAACCAAATGATAGCCAAAGCCCTTGGAGCCGTGGATGTCGCCACTATACTCGAGCCCAAAGACTACAACCGCACAGATGGGAAAAGAGCGGATGGCGTATCAATGTTCACATGGTCTGGAGGACGCTGTTTGATGTGGGACTTCACTTCTGCGAACACCCTTGCCAAATCCTACCTCAAAAAGACAAGTCTTAAAACCGGAGCTGCTGCAGAAATTCGAGAGCGAGTTAAACGATCGAAATACGCGGAACTCGCACGCACGTTCTTTTTTGTTCCGGTTGCTATCGAGAAACTAGGTTCGTGGGGCGAAGCCGCCAAATACCTTATAAAAGATATCGGACATCGACTGAAGTTGAAGACTGGAGAACCTCAGTCAACAAACTATTTAATGCAACGCATTAGGTATTCAGAGAGGAAAGTCAGTGCTTGTATTCGACAAACTTGTCCACTAGAAGAAGCACCTTTCGATGAAATTTACCAGGATGATGTTAGTGAATGGAGATCCCCGATCAACTTATCTCATTCAAAGAATTTCACTTGCAATCATGAGAGGTAACGCCATATCAGTGTTAGGGACGTTAACTTCAGGGCAAGTTTTGGATGAAATGTTTTATCTATAGTTTTTTAGAAGCCGTCTTCTCCGCATTTTGAACTGAGCAATGTATGATTGCTACTTTCGTCTTCGTGTCGCCACGATTGATAAGAGTCCGACAAAGGGCCCGGCTGGCTTTCTGTCTCCATAAGATTGCTCACAATTTGCTTGTCTGCAGGGACGTACTTCGTTATGCACAGACATACCCTAAAAAAAGAACATTTAAAAAGCTGCATGGCTAAAGAGAGACTGTTAGAACGAAGGCTCCAAAAAACATTTATTGTTAAAAAAGAAGATACCTAATTCAATCGTGTCAAGAATAATGAAAGAGAAGGTTGAAGGTGGATGATCAAATGGCTAAATTAACGATTAAAGCTACAAATTCTCATCTTGCCCCACTCGTCCTTAACCTGTCCTTTAATAAGGACCCTGGGGAAAGGGTAATGCATTTAACCTGTGGAGGACAAGGATGGAATATAGGACAAGCATTTTGGACATTGGAATCTTCCATTAGTTCTCCGTTTTAGGGATGGGACCCTCATTATTATTTCATGTTACAGAACATGTTGGCACAAAAGAGATGACAACAATGAGGAAAGCTGGCTTTGCTTCCTATCGCTGGCGATGACAAGACAGAGGGACCGGTGTCACCAACTTGGGTAGTCATGTTGATCACTGAAAAAAGGAAGCCATCCAGACTTCAGGCGGAGAAGCTCTCTAGTCACAGTCAAAACGAGAGCATCTGCATGAAATTTATCATCTTCGTTGTTGACGACGGGAGGAATTATTCGTGTTTGTCTTCGAGGGAGGAAAGGAAGGTTGAAGATGAAGACGTCGTCGTCGTCGTCTTCCCTTCTTGGGGTCGTGACGTTGGTGCTCCTCTGCAGTGGCTGGACCATTCAAGGTGAACTTCCATGATATGGGTCACGTCCTAGTGTTGACACTGCGTGTGCGTGTTTGTATATTATCCTTCTGCAGGTATGGAGGCTGGGTTCATATGTCCGTTGAGGAAGACTAGGGAAGGAGGGGGCCCCATGGAATGTCCGGCTGGCACAAGTAATCTGTCTTTATTAAAATTATAAAAGTATATGGAGGTTGTTTGTTATATTTGTTTTGTATTATGTTTGCACCCAGAATGCTTGAAAATGACATACTATGATCCCAAATATCCCGTAAATATCAGGTGTGACACCGAGGCAAATTGCAAAATGGTAAATGACCTGGGTTTTTGGTGTTGGGAATGCTCATCAAAAGCCGAATGCTGGGAAGGTATGTGATGTCATATCATACAAATGCAAATGATATTATTATTATTAGGCTGACCATGTTTATTTCTGTAAATATCTAGGTGGCATTGATATTGAAGGGGGTTAGTGATGTCATGTCATCTAAGGTCTCATATGGAGTGTTGACACACTATATGACCGTGTTCATATTTCTACAAACAGATACGAACAAGTATGTGAAGAAATGCTATAAAGGAGAAGCATGCGGAGGCAACACTACTTCTTGTGGTGGATTTGAGGTGAAGTCATCGGCTTGTCATCCTCCCGGTGGTATAAGAAAACCAAAATTAATAATCTATTACAACTTGCAGGAGCTACTTATTATTATCAATATTATTTTTTATCCATTTCCACCAGATGAAGTATGCACCATCGTAAAGAATGTTTTGGAAAAGGAAACGACTACACATTTTCAGTGCTCCACCAAGAAACAATGCGAAAATCACGGAGACTCCTGCAAATCCTGCGACACGGACGACTGCAACAATCCTAGAGGCGGCAGTGGCAGTGGCAGTGGCGGAAGTAGTGGCGCTCACAAATCTGCTCAAGGACTTGGACTCGTGATGATACTCGTGATGATGATAATTTACAGCTTTTTCTAAAACAAACAAAATGTCATGTTTTTGTCTTCAATTGTCGGAGAAATGCAGTCATTTTTGGATTTTGTCTCAAGTTGCCTTCTTTGCTCGTGTCGAGTCAGTCTTTCTCTTGTCAGCTGTCGGTTGATTCGTCGAACTGCATTTTTCACAATAAAAATAAAATGTGACACCTTAATTAGCAAGAATTAATTAGCTGTTTGACATAATTGCCTTTGTTGAAGTTCACGTCGTCGTCGTCGTCCATTTGGCTTTCGTCATTCATTCATGATGTAGAAGAAACAAAGAAACAAGACAGTGTCAAATTGTCAAAGTGTGAAAGACGTCGTCAATCTCCGACAGGGACTTCTTCCGGATCACAACTTGTAAGTGCCCAGTGTGTCTAAAGGACAAGTCTTCAGATTCTATATCCTTTTGACTTTGACAATTTCCCTTCATTGTACTCGTACTTGTGGTTTCTTTTATTTTGGCAGATTATAACTTTGTCCTTCCTGAAGGGACATTGACTAATATGGCTTCCTCCATGCTGGCTGACATTGGTGCTGGGAAGAAGAATGTCCCCCTCCTCCCACTCGCCCTCCCAGGCTCCTCTGCACAAAAGCCGAAGAAGGAGAAGGAGACAAAGACGTACGTCTTCAACCTGAAGCTGGGGGAGTCCAATGACAAGGTGTATCCGGAATTCTCTTGGGCGAACTTGGTCAAGAAAAAGCAGGGGGAGGAGTTGGAGGAAAAGCGGAAACAAGGTAAAAGGTTTGATAGATGTCATATATGACATGAACTTTAGTTTTGTGTGCTTATAGGTGGGACCATTTTGGATCCGTACGCTTCTGACGATGAAGACGACTTGAAAGCCATAGCTGCAAGACTGGAAGCAAAGTATGGAGAACCACCGGCGTCAAAAGGAAGTGGAGGTAAAAGGAGTAAGAACGTTGTTGAAATGGAGGTGGATCGAGGGGCGGGTTATGATGACAATGACTCTTTCATCGATAACACGGACGCTTATGATGAGAGGGTTCCGGCAGACTATGAGCCCAAGTGTGGAGGGTTTTACATCAATTCTGGAAGGTTGGACGTGAGGGAGGTGCGCATAATATCGGATGACGACAGTATCGAAATATTTCCAATACACAAGAAGCAACAGCATCAGCAACGTGAACGTGGTGAGCTTTTGAAAAAGCCAACACTAAAGTCTCTTGATGTGAAGGATAAATTAATCAAACCATCACCAATTCCTGGAGGAGGAGAGAAGAAGAAAGTAAGGATGAAAGTAGTTGGTCCTCCGGGGGCGGGTCCCCCCAAGCTTACGCTCCAGTCCATGCAAATCAAACCGGCCAGTACCAGTGACCCAGCCAAGAAACGCCCTCGCACAATTTCTTCCAGTAGTGGGTCCAGTTCCAGTTCCACGTCTTCGTCTACGTCTTCTTCCTCTGAGTCTGAGGAGGAGGAAGAGGGACCTGTCAAGAAAAGTAAACAAGACTCGGATATTGTAGTACTACATTCTATCGGTCCCACAAAACCTAAGATGATGAAGAAGAAGCTAATGCAGAAGACAATAGGAATGGGTGAAGTGATTAGACCATCCATTTCAAGAATGACGATTGCAGCAGGACTGGGGCCTCCACCTCCACAAAGGAGACTAAAACTTAAAAATGTTCCACCAAAGATAAACACTAAACCACCCTCACAACAACTTCAGTCAATACCTTCAACAGCAGCAGCACTTGTAGGCGCCATCATCAGTACTGGAACTGCATTGAAAGGACAAGTCTTACCATCTGGCCACCCTGTCTCTCAAAAAGCATTGGTGAAAAAGACTCTTACCATCTCCCATCCCACTTCGCAAGGAAAGGTATTCAAGAATATAGAAAAGCAACAACAGGGTCCTAATAATCCTAATGCCAAGAGTAAGCACCCAATGACGGCTTCTTCGTTTATAAAAGTCCCTGTTCCAAAGTCGACGCCTCCTCAACCTCGCTCCTCCGGTCTCCCTGTTAGTGCAGCAAGTAATCGTCCCAAATCGTTATTGCCTTCATCAAAATCTTCAATTGGGCGTGGAGGGCAAATGAACGTGGACAATAATAACTTCTCAAACATGCTCGTACCATTGAGTGGGAGTGGTGGAATGCAGTCAATGCCAAGTAAACCTACTCCAACTCGAGCTTCTTACCCCCAGACCTCTTCAGAAGCAATAATGGCTAAAGAGATATTGAAAAATTTTATAGCTTCTTCCACCACTACTACCAGTATCCCTGCAGGTTCTCCACCTGCTAATATGCAGAAGGCTTCAATAAAGCCCCTTCCCAAACTGAAACATAAAAGTGGTTGGACAATGGAGCAGCAGCATTCCTCCTCCCCTCCTCCGGTAACCCTGAAAGAAATGAAAGCTGGCGCTGGCAGGCTAGGCAGTGGCCTCAATGTCACCGCAACTCCCTTGAGCATGCATCATAATAACAGCAGTGGTGGTGGTTTAATGAATATGTCATCATCGTCCCCATCATCTCAAGGAGTCAACATGTTTCAACCTTCATCCGGGAAAATGAGTACGATGGAAATTACGAAAATAGCAAAACCCCCTTCCGTGAATTTCGCAAGGGTGGAAGGAAAGGAAAAGTCCATCACATCTAATTTGATAATGACCTCTGTATCCTCCTCGAGTAGTCCTTCGAATTCCATGAAGAAGATGAATAGTTACTTTTCCAATTCCCTCCTGTCCTCCCCCATGACTAGTACCATGTCTAGTCACCCAGGCCTGCCTCCCTCAGTGTCGGTGTCCATTACGAGTGGGAGTGGGCTCAACATCAGCCCTCCGAAGCTTCCACCCTCAATTTCTATAACCGCCACCACCCTCCCTGCCTCGGAACGTTTCACCATTGGAAGCCTAATGTCCTCCTCAAGTCCCAAGTACACTCCATTTGATGTCAAAGCTCTCCTAAGCAATTCTTCAAGTTCTTCCAATGCAAAATCATCCCCCGACGGTCCCAACAACAACCATAGACTAACTCCTAGTAATAATAATATGACATCACTCAATTCTTCATCTTCAAGAGAGCAACCGCAGCAGCGCAAATAATTTATTTAAGTAGCTATAATTTTTTCATGAGGTATTCATTCAAACTCGTGTTGTGACGAAAAGTTTTACATTTTGGTAATTAAGTGATAATTATTGAATTGAGTATTGGTATGTGACATGACCTAAATGATCTCAGTATTTTTTGCAATTTTTGCTCATAAGGTGTGGTGGCATTGTACCCACCCACCATGATTTTGTCCATTTTACGAATAAAAGCTCGTAATTTAACTCGAGTTTATCTCACAGTGCCCCATGCCATGAAAAAGCCAAACTTTTTCCTTGTTCATTGCAACAAAAGCTTTGCATACGCATTATGATTATAGTTATTAAGTAAATTAAGGACGTTCGTTAACCGAAATTAAGTTGGGGTAGGTAGGCTATTCATCATCTCTGTTAGCATTTCGTTAGAATAGAAGAGAAGCTTTTGGAAGAATTCATGTCACATCGAAATGGATTTGGATTTGGATAATAATGTTCAATGCATTTTCAGTCTCTGAACCCAACCTCCGAAATGAGCCAATGGAAAGAGAGCATGAAATGAATGAAACGACGACGATGAAAAGAATAGAATTGCTCATTCCATTCCATTCTTCACTTTACGAGGTAGAGCAGAGCAGAGAGACGATTTTTTGTGAGCTTTGCCTTTTCTCATTCTGCACCTTGGTGCTTTTGGCTCAATCAGCTTCCGCCGTTATTGCACGTTGTTGTCCCTTAGATTAGACCAGGTATCTCAGTAGTACCTTTGATTCCTATCTCTCTTGCAGTTCTGTTGCAGTCTTGAATTGGAATTGTTCGTGAGGGGAGCCTAAGCCTATAGAAAGAAATAAAAATAGAGAAGCCTGAAGCCAAAAAAAAACTTTAACTTGCAAAAGTGTATTATTGGAGCAAGGATTTTTACACAGTCTCAACTTGGTCCCACTCAACTCAAGTCCACACACGTTCCCACGCTTTTCCTGCCCTCAATTCGTATTTCATTTCCTTTTATCGGAGCCAAGTGACATTTCGGGTAAGAATTTTAGACAGTTATTAGAGAATTGAGAGTAGTTTTATTGTGTTGCAGAAGATTAGAAGAATGTCGTCCTCAAGGAAGGTGATGCCTGCATTTGCCCTTGGAGGCCGTGTTTGGAGGCTCCAGCAAAAGGAGTCCGTGTCAGTCGGGAAGCTACTGGAGTCTACTACAAGTGGCCAAGGGTAGGTCCATTACTTTTGTCTATAAACAATAAGGGCTGACATTTTGTGTGGATAGGAATGTTGTCGTCAACAATGGAGGAAAAGGGATGCTGAGTACTTCTGCCGCCCAACAGCAGGGTCAGCGGACCTGGTCCAAGGAAGAGGGAAAGGGGTCTAAATCGTCATTTTAAATGTCAGGGGCGCCTAGGTCAGCAGAGAATCTACATAACGGTGAACTTTATTAGTTTGCATGTTTTTTGTGTGGCATGCATGCGCATGCACATTTGCGTGAGCGTGTATGATTCATATCAGTAGTTTGAGGAAATCGGTCATTCAATTGTGTTGCTTCTTACAGATGATAACTAGTAATTAGCATAATCATAATTGTGATTATTCATTTCCCTCAGGTTCAGTTCAAGCTCAAAAATGAAAAATGCAAAGATGGCTCAAACTTCTCTCAACCTGCAGCAGCAACCAATCATCATCATTCCTACTCCTTTCCTTCAACTTCTGCACCTGCAATTTAATTTACTACTATTCGAATACCTAAAAGTAATAATAACGCAACAAAAAAAGAACCTTTAACTTAGCCTAGAAGAATCAGAATCCCTATGCGCCACATCCCTTCCCTTTAATACTTTTACATCTCTTCTATATGTATGAATCAATTTCTTGGCGTCATTGTGTGACGAATTAATTTGTAATTGTTGGCAGCTGAAGGTCGACTTATATGCAGTATTCCGATATTCAATATTACACAACTTTGTATGATTGATTAGTATTTCTTCATCTACGCAATCAATGTAAGGTTTTGCTTTTGATGGTAGGTAGTGTTAGTTTCTTTTTTTCGTGAATTGTAACGGTAACTGGTGCAACAGTCAGTGCAATGGTTTAGTGTGTAGGTATATGAAAAATCGTCATGTTTGTGCATGACCTATCCAGTATCCTTTTTTTAGTATCTCAATTTGTGATTCTGTATGAATAGTTCAACAAGTAGTATTTTTTAGAATGGTTATAACGTAAATGATGATGATAAAAAATTAATTGAAGGACAATGTGTCCAATAAATTTTGTATTAGATTGAAAGGACTCTATTCTCAATTTGTGCATTAACAATCTAATCCATAACAAAATATTCTTTAGAACGCAACGCCATTAGACGAAGGATTTCGACATTTTATTGAATTCCACAATATGATGAACCATCAACTCATAAGGGAAATCATCGCATAAAAGTCCACAAAGTAAAAAACAACACAATACAATTGCCTACATACAATCAATTGGTAAAATAACAAAGTGTATTGTTAGTGGAAGCCCTTAATGATTTCACAACTTTCTCTTTCTTCTTCCTTTTTTACTTCAATTTTAACTTTCTCTTCGTTTGGCGTTGACACCTCTACTTCCAATGTAGACGTCGTCACTGCTTGCGTAGAAGGTGGCTTGATGTCGATGGCTTCTTCCTCCAATTGAAATTCGTCTTCACTACATGAGTCACTTAATCGCCTTCGTCGTTTTCTCTTTCTTCGGGTGGATGAAGGATTCTTTGGTTTTGTTTCTTTGGTCGATGCTACAGTCCTTTTCAGTTTGGATATGGAAGAGGCTGTTGTGGTAAAGTACAAAATGTTAGACTTTCTTCCCGTGTGAACATTTATAAGTGTTTATGCAATGTATTACATACCGGATATGGTCCAATCAATTGGTGCGGATGAGACAGGCCGCATTTTTGAATTCCTGAGAATACTGGATGGGTCCGAGTCCTCAGAATAGGGTGGAATTATGACTCCTAACATTGAGGCCAACTCTGAGATAACTTTGTCGACATACGTGTGAATAACGAGGTCTGCTTTCTTGTGCTACAAAATAATTAAGTAATTAGGTAGGGGCATTAATAGCGAAGGTCGCTGAAGTTTCTTACATGTTTAGTTGGTTGCAAATTGACAATCACTAGCTTTCCTCCATTCTTTTTTGCTCTCAGTGGCAAATTCCCAGCAGGGACGATTTGAAGCGTCGTTCCCAAACAAATACTAAGATCTGCAGCTCTAAAAATTATACAAAAGAGACAAGAGATGACTTTAATTATTCACAAAGCAAAACATTTAAAATCACTGCCTCACGTTGAATGCATGTCGGCCATCGCAAGATCTCTTTCTGGTAAGTTATGATCCCAGTCTAATAAAGTGTCTTTCAATTTCCCCCGGCATCCTCGACCTCCATGTTTGACCCAAGGGCACTCTTCACCAATCTCTTTTTGTCCGACAGTGGGAACTGCTGTGGGCAGAACACATTCTCTGTTTAAGAAAAAACAACAGTTCAAATTAAAGTGACCACTCAATAATACAACTAAGCCAATCTCACCTCTCGCAAAAACTACACCTTGCCACAAACATATTCCCATGAAGCTCAGAAATATTTGACCGTTTGAGTCCTGACCGTAGATGTAATCCATCAACGTTTTGGCTAATGACATACTTCACATGACCTACAGAATGGTTATACACAGTTACGTTCGTTCCCTGAAAAATAGCTCTGACGATGATGATAAAATTACCGGAAGTAACTAAAGCAGTCAGTCCCATGTGCGTAGGGGTCGGAACTGCAGCCTCGAAGGAAGTATTCATGTCCGGCTTTTCCCCCTTCTTCTCCAACGTCCACACGCCGTTTGGACCTCGAAAGTCTGGGATCCCTGTCGTCGTCATACAAGAAAAATGCCAGTTTTGACAATGTTATATAAATGATCATCAATGAATGTCGTTATACCTGCGCTGGTCGAGATCCCTGCCCCAGTGTGGACCACTACATGTTTCGCCTCCTTGACCCACTGGACGAGGGTGGTCACTTTGGCCCCAACGGTGTCCTCATCGTCAAAGACCTGTATAATCACGAATAAATATCTACTACATAATGACCAAGTGGACATTTGTGGACCAAGTGGTCTTGTCATAATTACCTCAGGGATCCCCAGCTTCCCCTTGTTTTCATAAGAGGACAAACCATCGGCATAATTGCAGGACATCCTTTTTCTTTTCAGAATGACAGGGTCACCACCAGCTAAAAATTCCAGAGGAATCACTGAGAGACTGCATCGATGTCACAAGAATCCTGAGTGCCTTCCCTCTAATTCTTGATCACCTTATACTTACACTTTTACGGGCAAAACCAATTGATTTCTAAAGATTTTTTTCTCGATTTGTTTTACTTTTTGCAGGATGGCTGGATGGATTCGCGCAAATAAACAAGAGCAAGGGTGTGTTGCGACTATTTTCTCATTCATCCAAGATCTCAACCTTTCACGGCTAAATAAAAGGCGTCCCCTTTATAACTTTGGGAGCGTCCTTTGGGAGCTTCTCTCGAGAAGCTCAGCTGGCTATGAAGGCGTCCCCCTCCCAGAACACAGGAACAGAAAGATCAAGTCTGGGAGGGGATACAACCACCCCCTTCCGGAGGACAGGAACGAGAAGAACATCAAGTCTGGGAGGGGATACCGCCACCCCCTCCCGGAGGACAGAGGAACGAGAAGAAGATCAAATCTGGGAGGGGATACCGCCACCCCCTCCCGGAGGACAGGAATGGAAAGAAGGTCAAGTCTGGGAGGGGATGGAGGGTCCCCCTCCCACAGCACCGGAACGAGAAGAAGATCAAGTCTGGGAGGGATCCTGGTGCCCCCTCCCAAAGAACAGGAACGAGAAGAAGATCAAGTCTGGGAGGGATCCTGGTGCCCCCTCCCAAAGAACAGGAACGAGAAGAAGATCAAGT
>JAQIWU010002961.1:0-10728 GCA_034696445.1 Isotomiella minor
CTCGTACGGACATGATAATGCATGGCGTATGCGTGACTCTTTGTCTTAATGTCACTTCTTTTTCAATTAACATTATCAGCAACAGATTTCCAGGGCAAGGCCTCTGATTCTGCAGTATTCGTGCTTTGACAAAAAGGTTGATTTTAAGGTAATGTGCTTCAAAAAAGATCCGGCGTACGCAAGAACAAAGTTTATTCTACAATAAATATTTATTACGCTTTTTCTTCATTTTTATAAGTATGTAGCTCAGAAGAGCTACTAATTTGTAATTGTTGGTTAATATACTCACAAGTATGTTTTAAAATTTCTTTCCTTCTACAGTCATAGAGATTATGGTTGACTACTTTTTCTTCTCAGACAGTTCTTTTCTTAATGGTATTAATCTTTATCAGAGTACATTGCATGTTAGTAAAATGTTAATTAATTAGTACAGAAAAACTAACTTTCCCGTATTGAATTTCACCATTATGAGATCTTCAAATATAGAGCCAGGGGGTATAAGAACTCATGCATTTGGATAATGCTTATATTTTGGTTTAAAAATCGATAAAATCTATGTAACCCCTTCTTTTTTCTAATTGTTTTGTCTACCACGGACCGTAATTAATTTGTGAGTGGCAGTAGATTCAATAATTATCAATGACGACAATCAATATTTATCATTGCAAAGCAAATTAAATATTTATATTTATAAGGCAAAACTTAGATACGATGAGTTTTATTTCTCCTGAGTTAAAGAATATTGTATATAGTACGACTTGATTGTACTGCATAATAGTACTTGATTGAGTTTATTTAAATATATATTTCATACTTTCTTAGATTTTTAACTAAACTAAATTGGAGAGCTCTTGATTGATAATTTTTTATGGAATGGATAAAGATTTCACCTCCTGAAATTTACAAACGATTAAATGAAGTATTAAGGGTAAGTAAAAGTAGAAATTAAGCTACTTTGTCTTTGCAACTAACAAAATTGGCCAGAGAGCAGGCTTTATAGTTGATTTGATACATTTGCATATATTCTATTCCATAATGTACCTCCTTTTACCCTTGATTTATAACTGCCTACGAATAAAAATACAGGAATAAAATGAAATGTGATGATAAAGTCAAAGTGGTCTTGATAAAACGTACTTAAAGTTCCCATGTACCTTATGAATTATGCGTGTTAGGAATAGGATTACAAAGCGCTCGGGATTCAGAGAAGCAAAGCTTTTTTTCCTGGGCGAAAACATGTTCCATTTATTTGGTATGTAATGTGAACATGGTGAGAGTTGAGTACATTTTTAATTGCAGAGAATTTTGGAACGTTTAAGAATAAAATGGCCCCTAAAATGCAGTTCATGATTAGCCAGTAAGCGTGTACTTTAGCATGAAATTATGATAATATGATTAAAATGCATTGCATTTACACTGGTATTGAGCTACCCCATCATTCAGCGACACAATTCCTTCCTTCCTTAATAATTGGGAAAGCAGTACCGAATTATTATCGTTGTAGTAAGGTGGAAAGCAATAAGAAGGATGGCAGGGCGCAAAAGTTATGACAAGCTACTGTTGGTGTAGGTGCGCGTTTTAAATTGCAGCAAAACTTTTGTTACTCAGTGATTGCCAGGTTTAGTCAACGTTATACACGAGTGTCTGTCGGATTTTAAAGTTTCTTTGTGTTAAAACTAGTACAATTGTAAGTTAGACTTCATCAGCATTATGCTTCATAAGCGTTTGTCATTTATTTGTAATTAAATGCGACATTCTTAAATTGGTTGTAGCTTGAACCTCTACCAACCTCTACCTCGAGCTTGTGTATTCGTCTGTTGAACAAACGTTGCATACTTATATGACTTTTATGAGACTAAACTCCATTGCTTAGATAAGTGTTTTTCATGGAAAAATTGGATCTTAATTTGTGACATTACTATAGCTGTGCATAAAATTGCGAATTTGTTGAAATTGTTTATCATTGATTGTACATTTATCTTTAATTCCTGTAGCTTCTGGTGTAGGAGGTTCAACAATTTGTCGTCAGAACTCAACACTTTTTTGGTTAAAATAGAAGCAGGTATTAATTTTCAATGTCATGATTAACGCACAAAATAGCAATGCATTTTTCTGAATAACTGCTTAAGCACGCATGTATCCCGTTTTTAAAGATTTTATGTCATTAAATATACCTAATATGCCTGTCGTATTTCTAATAATAAGCAAGGTTGCATAATACTTTGTTTTTTTTATAGAAGCTGCCGTTCTGTTTTTCGGCTTAATTAGGTTTTGGCCAGTTATCAGTCACACGACACACGTCAATCAGACTCTAAAATTGATAGTTATACCAGTATATAAGTTTAGTAGTATAGAAGAGAGGCAGGTTTTGCAATGGACTGGACCTTCTTTCTCACATTCCCCTTCAATTTGTAAGGTAATTAATGGCTGATGCACAGTTCAAATGTATAGCAGGTATCATGATTTGATTTCTAAGAAATAATTGCATACCCTGAGCACTTAAATAGAGAAAAATCCAAGCTACAAGCTCTTGTCACTACAATTTAGTGCCTAGGAATAAATTATGTGGCTACAATTCAATCACCCACTCATTCATTACATAGACCTAATATTTGCCCGTGAGATAGTAGGATCATTCATGTCATAAACTAGTTAAGCAGGAAATGGTAATCTCCTGCTTGTATAATTCGTTCTATATTGACTTTCTCTACTTTCTTGTCTAATATGTATTTCACCATCACACCAGTCATCACGTTATTCCCATGCCAGCCAGGAACAGCAGCAGAATCGTACCTTGAATACTTGACATACCACAACACCATCCCGAATATTTCGCTTCTTCTTCTCACTTCACTCCGTCGTTGCATTGACTTTCTCCAGCATGGAGCGTAAAATGCTGATGGCATTCCTCCGAACTAGAGTAGCAAATTAAGAAGGAGTGTAGCCCTGGGTTTGTTTGACAGCACATATTTTGGAGATGGTGATATAATTACACACTTTTACGACACGACACAAATAACACTGTCTGGAATATTCATCACATTTTGTAATAGAATACTATTATTGTATAATATCAACGTTCTGTCGTTGTGGGTGTTGCTGATCTACGTATGAGGTTCCAAACATTGGCTTTTTGGGTAACGGTGAGTCAAGAGAGGATGGATGTTACACTAGATAAGACTTCTTCGCCTGGTCTTTTTTTCAGAACACACAAGGCCTTTGCAGACAACTCGGTCTTTAGTAAGAAAGTGGTATTATTGGTCGTGTTGTCGTTTGTCGTCACGAAGCTGGAGTGCGGCTGAGGACGAGAGAGAGGTGGTTCAAATCTTCTTGTACCAAAAAAGGTATACTTGGCCCTGGCACACAAGCAATTCATCAACACCTAGAGTCAAGTTACACAGTGAGGGTCAACATCATAGCCAAAATAAAAAAAAATGGTTTCCGAACCTGTCGGGGCAATGAGAGAAGGTGAAGGTGGATTTTCAGGGTTTGGATCGTCACTTAGGAGGTATAATAACCAGATGTATCCCGAGGGTTGTTCCTTCTGACCTGCCAGGGCTTGTATGTAGTGTCCGTTTGGCCATACGACTGAGGAAAATCTACAATTCACATTGCCAGTTAGAATTGTAAAAGTTGGACACTTGCTATCTATGAACTTACTGATACTCCTTCGATAACTCTGCTGCTCTGTTCATCACAAAGAAGAATGTGGCGTTGAGTGGGACTTGAAGGGTAAGGTTGTATTTGGTAGAGTTTGAGGCAACTGAACCGACCCACATCCAGTATTTTACAGACACCATTATAGATGAGTTTGGAGCAATATCATTACTATCATAATCGTCATCATCATTTCTGAAGAAACTAGAGCTATAGCCCCCGTCTTGACCCTTAGGTTGAGACTGTACGGATAAAGGCGGGGACAAAGGAAGTGCAGTTGCATTGATAGCATTAATCTGGTGGTCACTGTTCAAATAGTGACTGGAATATTCTTGTTGAAGGTTGTGATGAAAGATTTCGTCGGTGACATATCTGCTTACGTTGGATGGGGGGAGGAGGAGCAGAGGCCCCTTTCTCTTTCGTATACTGCTGCCATTTCTGCAGTGTTCAACCCGTAGGCGCATAATACCAAGACCATTGAGCAACGCGGTGGCACCCACCACAGACTCTGCGGTTAACTCCACACTATTAAGGAAAGATCCGTTCGGTTGTTGAAAATTTATTAAGGCCAGAGCAGCAGCGGTTTTGTTCCAACTAAGAGCAGGATCCCCACTGACTGCCAGAGTCTGTATGCAGGATTTCAGCATTGTGAAATAGGTCAGATTTTACCACAAGTCGAATGCCACTATAGTTTACCTGGATGGCAATGCTTGTTGTCAAAATACTTCCGAAGGAACCATCGTCGGTTTGTTTTGACGCAATGGCTTGCAAAGGTTCGTGAATGTGGTGGTTTACAAATTCCCCCTTTCTGCGATGCCGAATGCACTCCAAAGCCATAAGCGTGACTCCCTGAACATCTACCCATTCAGGAAACAAGGAAATCAAATCATGAAGGGGGATGAGACATTCAAATGTATTATTTGGATTTTACCAATGAGGAAGGGGGTTAATGTTGAATGTTCCTTCGCAATTTGTAGTAAATGTCGGATTCTCTTCTTGTGGAGGTGGGAACCCACGAGACACGACACCAACGATGTGAAGCTGTACCCGTACGTTTCAGGATGCCCCGGGAAGTCCTGGACGCTGTGGTGTTTCTCTAACGATGCTGTAAAAGAGGCCAGCATGATACAATAATCCCGATGTCAAGGAACAGTTATAGGAAAAGACAAACCGAGTGTTTTTCTACTCACCCACGACATTGTGACCGAGAAAGTTGTGAGGATCTCTACAAGCTGCCCGTAATCCCAAAGCGAAAAGTGCCACCTGTTCCGGAGTAAAGGAATCCGTTTCTGTCCTACAAAAGAAGAAAAATGTGTCTAAGTATATGCGGACAGGGAGAATTAAGATTTATTTCCCATATAAACATGTACTGCAACTTTTTTCATTTAAATAAATACGTATCACACTGACAAGGCTATAAAAGTTAGTTTAGTAGTTATTATATGAAAGATTGTTGACTGGTACTGGTAAGAAAACCTTGGGGTTCAATGAGACTGGAAAACATAAGGGAGACCTAAACAAGCAACTTTTCTATATGAAGGAAACATTTGACTATCCTCCGACGCTAGAATAGACTTTTGTAATATGTTAAAATATGTGTGAGTAGGTACAAACCTGAGTAATTTTTCTAGGAGTTCTACTTCTAGCTGCTTTATAATTAGTTTAGCGACAAAATCATTTTTGGCAGGCCAGTCTTCTACAGAGGAAGCAAGTGCTACGACAACTTTGGCCGTGTCACCTGCCGGCCATCCGTACTCTCCGGTGGCTTGGGAAAATAACCATTCTATCCCATGATCACGAACTTCCTCCAGCCTTGAAACTATATCCACCGACAGTCCTCCGTCTTGGGCTCTTGCAGGGGTGAGGTGGTCTGTGTAAGGTTCAACATCATCTGAAATACACATAAATGACAAAACGGAATATGACAAATTGCTTCATTGGACAAAATGACGTCAGCACCCTCAACTATTTCATATACTTCGGTGCTTTCTCCTGAACTTTGATAGAGATTGGGCAAGGAAGAACAAAGCCACTACATTTGGGCATGAAAAAACTACAACCTTCCCATGAAAAATCCAGTTTGTACAAAACTGGGCCAAGAGACATTAATTGTGAGACATTTAACGTTACATTGAGAATCTGGTGAAGTTTGGTCGCCTGTTTGACCTGATACAAACTAATACTCTTTCACATGTCAACACAGAGTGAAAGCAGTTGCTTATCCCAATTGTCTACCACCAAATAACTGAATGTTTTACAACAAAACAGTAATTACTTAAGCCGTCCCAATACAATTCTTCATTTGCGTCAATAAAAGTTATTTTTGTGAACACTATCGAACAGGCACGCAAAGAAGATGCTATCTATGTATTAACAATGTGAGCACTTTCACATTACTTTCATTTCCTTTGATCATCACCGATCATCAATATCAACAAAATTGCTCAAAACAAAATGTGGGTTTCTAGCAATTTAGCGGAATTCATTCTAGTGGTCACGATATACACGCACCCAGCCAGTTTTCTCTATCCCATCAATTGACATGTCAGAAGTTCTATAAGCTTATTCTTGCTGGGTTTGACAAAAATGTATTCAGACTTACCCTCCAAGTGATGATGAGGGTGGTGCTGATGATGATAGTGACTTTTGTGATGATTTCTGGAGGCATCAGATAAGTGAAACGGAATAAAAACAGCTATCGACAAAATGGCAATAAGATGATGACGATGGCGATGTTTCATGATGATAACAACTCTTCCCTTGTGTTCCAAGGTTATATGCAATACACAAAAAGGAGCACTGCCAAAAGTATCCTGAAGTTAAGTAGTATGTGTTATTAAGTCAGGCGTTTTGGGACTTGGGGTCCACATGACTATTATGGGAGTAGAGATAACAGTAAAGAGTGGATGCTCTCTGGAGAAAGCGAATATATGAACATGAACCTTTCTCATGCGACCTTTCACTTTCAGAACGTACAATCAAAACTGCACAACTCACTCACTTCCTCACGGAGGACCCACTGAGGAGTGACTGACATGGATGGATGAAGACTGAATGATTGTGAGTGCGACAGGAACAAAGGTGGTGGCTTGGTTAGTTAGTTTCACCTCCAGAGGAAAAGGCGTGTTGTTGTGGAAAAGGTGAATAAATCACTGACTAGAACCCAGAGATAAATTAATCAAATGATGATCTTCATTATGACCAGAGAGTCTGAGGGTGGAAGTGTGTGAGGTAGACGAGGGTAGGGAGAAGGCAAGACGTACGAGGTGGAAGCTTGGAGTGTTAGTGAAAGCGGTGGCAGTGGCAGTTGTGGGACATGGCAGATACTAATTCCAGAATCCCAATTGAGAAATGTCAGCCTCTATTTTTCCTCACTGTACATGAACAGAGGTGGACTCATGTTCATGTTGTTTAAGAAGAAATTCTATAGAGATCTTTCCGCCAACCAACAACAGCCCAAAATGCTCCTGGTGCTGATGATGATGATGATGATGATGCTGAGAGAATGATGGTGGTGGCAGAGGCACGCAGTGTAGTGTGTGGCTTGTATTGTGCTCCCCCACTTTCACTCATTTACTTTCACTCATTCACTTCCTTCGCTCCAAACGGATGGAGAAAGCAGTCCGATGCTCTCAGAGGAAACAAAACTCATTCACTGTCCAACTCTCTGAACTGGAACAGAGCTTATGGTCAAGTCGGTTGTAGCCTCCTTCTTTTACATTTGTGTCGGAAGCCAAAAAATATTGGTTAACTGAGTAAACTCATTACCCACTATCGGTGAATTGAACTGGACGTCTCTCACCTCCGTATCATGCATTCCACTACTGACTGAGCCAATGACTTACTGCTCCACCACCAGACCGTCTAGCACTACTTTGGTTTTGTGCATGGCACCACTGACTGGGATGGATGGGGAGATAGTATGATGCCAATGCGGGATTGGAATACACTCGATCGAGTTCAATCGATAGTAGGTTATAGTAAAACTATTCGTACTTTACAGTAAAAGTACTAGCTTTTCCATAAATGTGGACTTCCTTAACTAACTTATTGGGCAAAAACCCATAGCATCACTGTAAGAATCCTTCTCCAGACTACTTCTCTTGTCTACTCTGTTGGCCTGACAATTCAGGAAAGCGTGTGTAATGTAAGCGATGTGAATATGTGTGCCGTGATAGCTCACCATCCTACTTTCTCTCACACTTTCTCTCTTCTGTTCTGACGTTCCTTTCCATCAGCACTTTTCTGGTATAACGGCTTCTTTCTCCGCATCTCCCGGCGTTCTCTACCGATTTCTTTCCGAAGAGAAGGGCTCGAGTTATGGAGGAGAGACTTTCTTTGGGTACTATAGTCTTCTGGCAAGAGCAAATCTCACTAAAAGTAAAAAGTTGCAGTACCGTCTCAGCTTTGCACATGCTGAAATGCGCTGATCATAAAGGGCAAACTTAGCTATCTTTCCTATAGCGCACACCACTTTTTCTTCAAAAGTAACTCAACTAAACGAACTTTGCAATCTACCTACTTTTACTCTATAATGGCACTAACATTCATTTTCCTCTCTCTCTTTTTTGGCCTACACGTAGCTGTCTTGAATTAAGTTTGGTTTGAGTTTGAGATGCAGGGACTGATTTGTACTCGGGACTCAAAAGAAGAGAAGAAAAAATGGAGAAAAGATCCCAGTTCCACACCCTAATAACCAGCAAACCAGTAAAGAAAGAAAGGAGGAAGGGAAGAAGAAGACATGGTACATTACATGGTCAAATAATGTCTTTGTTGTGATGACTGCGTACTTTTAGTTGACGTTTCTTCCTTTTCTTTTGTCCTGGTCACTTTTTGTTCATTCACTCGCTTCGCTGTATCCTCCCTAGTGTTAGGGGTACTAATTTCGTACTCGGATTTGGATTGCTTTTATTTTGGCAAGGCAACTCAATCTCTGAAGTTGGTTCTATCCTTTCTTTAAGGAACGGCTGCCGTCTTGTCACAAAAATGGCCTGGCCAGTCTAAAAATGGAGTTAGGAAGTTTTCGTAGTACAAGTTATAATGATGAATTTTGCCTACTGGATTTGGGAGCAGTGACATTCAGTCATATCAGGGGTTATGTCATGTCGTAATGATAGAGCAGCCATGACGAGACCCTGCTAGCATCAAATGAAACAAAGGCATCTCCAAAATCTTCTTTAAGCTGGAATTATTTTCTTCTCCTTTGAGAAGAACTGAGTTTGACATGTTACATACGCTATCCGCCTGCCTTGTTGCGTCATACACGATAAAGAAATGTAAAACAAGCAGTCCAATAGCAAAATCGAAATAAACTATGAAGCTCTGCATGGATACGGAGAAAGGAAAGGGAAAAGGATGTGATGTGATGTGATGTGACATGAGATTAGTTTTGGTCCTTGTGAAAAGGAAAGCAGGAATTCTAAACTTGCTACAGTTCTATAAAAACACTGGTGCATATATTCCGACCGCAGCAGTGTAGGGGAAAGATCCTGTACCTTTCCAGCTTCAATCTTCTTTTTGCACCTTTTGAAAAGAATGAAACAAGGTACGCTTTTGGGGTATGACAACATGCGATACCAAATGTGACGAGAAGTCACGCTCAAAGTGAAAGTCACTGAAGCCAACCTTACTGCCATGTTACCACAGCTTTCACCACCACGAATTTAAAATCCGGATGATCAAATTGGGTTTAAACTTCGTTTTCATAACCTCCATCCCACATCCAGTGCAGTACAGCCTTCGTTGGGTATATAGATGATGGGAATGAGGCCACTTTGTGCCTCTCTGTGTGTGCTTGCTTCTTTATTCAATTCACAGCGGAGAAAGCAAACGCGATCGTGGCGTACTTGTGGCCTGGTTGTGATTAAATTTACTTTGTATGGCTGGATGGTTTCCACGACCTTTTTTAACTGTGCGTCATCGCAATTCTTCTCAAATGTCAGTGTTTCAACTTTCATCGTCTTTTGGCAACATGGATTGTTCTACGACCTACAAGAAGCCCCATTTTTTGGACGCCCTTATACAATAATGCGAAAGTCTCAAAATCCCCCAAGATAATTATACGTGACAACGTTGAACAAGCGAACTGCCTACCGACAGTTATTTTTGATGGTTATGATGTCGGTAAAATGAGCTGTACACTATATTTCTCTACCTCATTTTTTTTTATGAAAGCCTTTTCATTAGTTTACCTATACAGTATGCTGAAATGCGGTGGTCTTAGTCGGTTCTATCAACGACCTATTGATCCATATTTCCTCAGCACTTCCTTCCTAACCATCCAAAGTATGCCAACGGACCAGCAAGTTATGTTGTCTGAACGTTAATAACCAAACCAATACGCGTCGACCCACTACTGAATTATGTATGATAAAGAAAGAGTAAAGAATCGTTTTGTGCTGAGACTTTTGGCCATGCACGAGCAGGCAGATAGTAATAAAATATGATTGAAGTTCCAGCTTAATACTCCACCAAGCAATTTTCCGGTATTTATATCACGCTTTTTGTCAACTTATTTCCAGGGTGGGCCCTCAAGTCAATGCGTTGGAGAGGGGTTTCTACTTCAATTTATCCAATCATATTTATGCCCTCAATAATTGCACTTTGAGTCCACAATCAGCCCCGTGGTCTACGACACGATTTGTTTTGTACACAAGTTTTTAATCAATAAAACAGTTCTACTTGAATTAATATGATGAGTCGATATTATTTTTTTTATAAAATTGGAATCATAAGCATTCTTAATTTAAAACTGTTGACGATCCACTTCCTAAACCACTTTGATTGTCTGCCAAAGACGAACCCACCTTTCTTCCTCATTTCCATTTCCATAACCAACACGCCTGCCAAACCTCAAACATAAAGAAAGAAAATGTTTATTTTGGAACAAAGAAGGGTGGGAAATTCCTTTAGTTTTAATGCAAACAACGAGAAACGGATCCAGACCAATGTGTGGTTATGGCATTGCAAATGAGAAAAAGGTTTCCTATATCGGGTCTTGTTGGAAAGTCGCCGTTTTTACCAACAACGCCAAGTCAGTGGTAGGAGGATCCACTTCAAGAAGAAAGTCAC
>JAQIWU010002962.1:0-10726 GCA_034696445.1 Isotomiella minor
TATTTACACGAATTGATTTAAACCCCATGAGCTAGACGATACAGCCAAAAGATACAACTATGATGGTTTTAAGTAAAATTCATTCATCCGTTGCTGCAACATAAGGTAGGATAATTCTATTGTCTGGTCTCAATTATAGTGAAAACTCATTACTTTGCAAACAATCCATTATTCTAAAGGACAAAAGTTGAGTTCAAATAGCATCATTTTCCGTTATTGAAGTCACCAAAGAAAAAGAAAAGTGGGAAGAGCAATAGAGGTGAACATAAATGTATATGGAAAAGGTGCAAAAGATGGGGAAAAGGAATTGAACAAAAAAAGAAAAAGAAAGCGAGGATAATATGCGGGAAATGTTGATGTCACTGGTGGTGGCAGTAGGTTGGCAAAAGACAAAGAAAAGAAAAAAAGTAAAGACAAAGCAAAGTAAAAGAATGAGAGTCGGATGGAATGGAGAAATTTGGGAATTGGGACCTTTTGGAGAAGAAGAGAAAGGAAAAAGAAAAGAGAGAATAGACAATATTTCTTTGTTGTCTCCCGTACTTTTCTTTTTCTTTCCCTTCCCTTTATTGCTCCTTTACTATATCGAGAAAGTAAGTAACTTAATTTTGACTAAAATAAAACGAACGTGAGCCGTGATAGCACACTATACTCTGTAGTACAACAAAAAGTTTGGTTGGTTGAGCAGGCATAGTGAGTGTTTGCCAAAGTAAATTGGACATTACGCAATTGTTCATTTATTCCACTTTACGACGAGAAGTTGTTTTTGCGCTTTGATTTAAGTTTAAGACTTTCCACCGCCACCACGAGAGACTATGGCTTTGGCTTGACAGTCTCTCCACATATCCACCACGTTGACAAGTTCTGCAAACTTGGCAGGTTTTTCTTTTTCATGATCCTTCCTTCGCTTTCCTTTTAAAAATGCATGCGTTTTTCGTGGACGGAAGGAAGGAAGGGTTTGCAGGAAGGAAGTGAGGGAAAAGGAGATTATTGAGATTTATCTCAAGAGAGTTAAAAAGTTTGTGTGGCTTCGTTTTAGGTTTTACTGCTGCATTTTAATAGCCCATTACCCACTCAGTGTCAAATTACCCTGCATTTCAGCATGATTTGTGTTGGCCCCCTCCTACACTCCGTCACTGCTCCGGCCTCACCCTCCCCTTCTTTTGTCTCTTTTGCTTTTCTTATCGTCATTCCTCCTTCAAAGTCACTTTGCCTTTTGGAGATGTTATGATATTCCAGGGAGAAATAAGATCAGACAACGCTGAGTGGTGGTATGCACGAGGCAAGGCAAGGGAGATATTTAATTTCCATCAGAAAGGGAAAGGCATGGGAAAGGAATTAGGAAGCAAATCTTTTGTTTTGGCTTCAAACCCAGTACTTGCTTTCACTTACTATTTGTCTCGTGCCTGTCTTTGTGGCCAGTTTGGCTTTCCACTCTGTGTCAAAAGTGCATAACTTGCGTAGTGAAAGTCATATCGCCTTTCGCCGTGCCAGAAATGTTTTAGACTCCCCACACGATGAAGATTTTCTCTTTTCTTGGATTAAATACTTCTCCCCACGCTAATCCTCTCAACATGAATGAGAAGAAGAATCTTGGCAGATGCGGGCTTGCAGACTCGCAGATTAATAAAAGAAAATTAAAGCCTTTGCTTTGTATTTTCCACTCTCTCTCTTTGGAGAACTTCTGGGAAAGACGTGCTAATAATAAAGGAAGGAATTATTCTCGGTTGATAAAATTAGCAATCGAAGAGCGTCACACAGAGGCAGAACTCAACTGATTAAAATATGATGCATTGAAGCATGATAACATCGCAAAATTTGCTTCGAGCTCATCATATGAATAGGATACTAATGAGAAACGTGACTTCCAGGCATATGAAATGAAGACACAAATGGAAAAAACTGACGTGCGGGTCACGTTGGATTTTTTTAAAGAAATGAGTTGAGGGAAGCCAATGCATTTTCACTCTATATCATCACTTGCGATCAGGAACGCTTGTAGTTTATTTTCATTTTTATGATTTCTTCGTAGGTAGAAAAAGAAAGCTGCCACGGTCCAGAAGCGTACTTATCTGCGTCACGTCACATGACATCACATCACATCTATAATCTTGGTCCATCCTTACAATATAAGTTCACCTCATTCTTATTCCGACGTTTCGTTTTGGTCTCTTGCAATGGAAAAGTTTCCTCATTCGCATTTTCGTTCTCTTTCTGACAGCTTTTCTTTCATTCTTCCTTCCATATCCGTCTATTCATCCATCCGTTCCAGTTCGTGTGTATGTGAATGTATGTGTGGGATGGGAGAAAGCGAGGCAGGGAAAGGAATATGATTATTTTGCTTTTGTGGGAATGAGTGAAAGGAAGGAGTCTGTTCTATCACGTACCTCCTGTCATTTATAGTCATGGCTTTATTCATTCATTCATTCATTCATTCGCTCGCTGCTATTTCCTCTTGCGAAACGCTGTACTGTGCATTGTATCCTCACGGAGCTGGGTGAAAGCTTCGCATTTGCATGAGATGAGAGAGAGAGGTAGCTGACAGGAGATAATAAGTCTTGAATTTCATGGTTGAAAAGCTTAATGGTGTCGTTCCACCCGATCACTCCATCTTCCCCATCCACGGGGTCCTTTCTCTCTACTTCACTTTTCATTTGTACCTAGTTTACTTCCGCCGAGTAGTAATTGCATCAAAAGTAAGTGCGTTGGTGACTGCTTCTTGATGATAACGGGACGCGATAATTTGCGATAAAATGAAGCTCTTTACTCTCGACCTGGCTGGTTGCTGTTCACTTTTGCTTTCACTAACGAGTCATTTTTTGTCTTTTCAGCTAAAGAAGTCCATATTTTTATGATCTCTTATTTTCGGCCGTTAAAAATTTCGCTAATATTCTCTCTTTTTATTATTTCTTGCAGGTACCCTGAAATGTTCTGACACAGAGTTCGAGTGCTCAAATCATCAGAGCTGTATTCCTAGTCGATGGAAATGCGATGGTAAGACTTTTCGCATCACTCTGAAGGATAACTTGCCATATATCTGGAAACTTATCGTGTTTTCGATTACTTTTTCAGGGGAACACGACTGTGGCGATGGAAGTGATGAGGATCCACAGATGTGCAGTAAGTCAAAGCAACCAGTCAGAGTCATGGTGTTGAAAGAGGCAGATTCTCGTAAAAATTATATTAACTTTGAGTCTAAAAACTTTTTGGAAGATGGTATTAAGTAGGCAGATGTGAAGAGAAAGTTCAATTCAGTTTCGCAATGCAATCACATAAAATAAGAAAAAAGTCCCGACTCTAGCCATCCGTGTGAAAGTTTTACTTGCCTTCGTTTCCTCACATTTTTTTTCAAGGCGACTTGGGTTAGTGATGTGAAACGAGCAATAAAGTTAAAATTTTAACACGTCTTAACATCCAGACTTCGCTTAGAGAGAAAGTTATTAAAATTATTTCATGTGCTGAAGGCATAAAGAATGAGACTAGTGTGTTTTACCTACGAGAAGGCCCAGCAGAATTTAAATATATCTTTAGTTTGTTAATGTGGATCAATGCAAAGATATTCTAAAGAAATTGAGAGAGAAAGGGGGAAAGTTTAGGACTACGCAGATTATTATTGTGAATAACTTAAGCCAGTTTCCGTTAGTTGAAGGCAGACCATTATTCAGAAGGGGGACCAATTGGAATGGAACCGTGTAAGCCTTTGAGTTAATGAGTCTGCTATGTTTGTAAACTGTAAATGAAGTGAAATAAATGAGGATGGGGTTGAGGTTATTCTCTGCAGCAGGGGGAAAAGAGTGAGAGGACTAGGGATTAGTTGAAGAGACTTGTCCGGAACTTTCTCCTGTGAGAGAAATGATCCAACAACTGCTTAAGACATTGATAATATTAATATAGTTCTAAAGAACACAAAAATATTTTAAAAATAACATTAAAATAAGGCTCGCTGTATCATACTTTCTCCAAACACTGTTTTCCACGAAAAGTGCAATACTGTCAACTCAACATTGTAGATAGTAGTGGTGCACCCTACCACGCACCATCCATAGACAAGTTCAAAACTTCTCTGGAGCTTTGAAGCGTTAGTGCCAACTGTTGTTTTCTCATTACCAACTAAGCTTTGTGCAAAAGTCTGACGCCCATTGGTAATGGTGAAATGATGAAGAAGTGAGAATGGATGGAAACGTTAACGTTACAGAAGAGTTGAAAGAGAAAGGGAAACTTTGTTGCAACTGTTGCGTAGACTGTTGCATTAATAAACATGTCGAACAGAATGGATTAATTACGCTGCTGCTGCTGCGGGCTCAATGTCGGTGCATTTTCCTTTTTCTCTCTTGTCGTTGGTCAACATGCAGTTGTTGGCAAATGTAGGCAGGGGATGATAAGTTGAAAGCTTCACTTCAAAATTTATTATACTTTTAGAACAGGACAAATTAGTCGAAAGACCACTCCAATGGGTGTGGAATTATACAACTTTCTCGAGTTAACGTGCGATGGTTGTTTTACTATTCTCTCTAACTTGTTTAGAAACGGGCCCTAGAAGTTGTCTGGAAAGTGATTTCGAATGTTCACGGACCCTTTGTATCCCTCTTGCGTGGGTTTGTGACGAAAGCCCAGACTGTCCCGACTCAAAGGATGAAATGCACTGTAGTAAGTATCAAAGTTCAAAGGCATTGGGTGGGATCGCCATGATTGTCCATGCATGCATATGAACAACTAACATTGTGTGTGTCCAACAAATAATCAACAAACGAACCAATGGGTATAAAATTGCTGACTAATCGAAATTGTTCAAGAAACGGTGAGCATTTTGTGCGTTCTGTAGCCACGAAAGGGGATCTTGCTTCATGTGCTTTGTGATGTGAACTTTCACCAAAGCCAAGTTCGTTGAGTACGAGTTGAATTTTCATCCCGTCGCTGACCACATTTTAAAGCTGTAGGGAAGACGTTAATCCTTGGGGCCCAGTGCTTTTGTTTATATGCCCATGTTTAGTTGTGCATCCTGGTGTGGTTGATTTCATTAGTTATCTTTGAACTTTACTTTCACTTGAAGTTCTTGACTCGGAGGAGGAGAGGTGAATGAATATGTTTATGCTGAAATGTATGACTCCACTACTGAGCAGCAAAGTGTGAAATAAAAGCTAAACAGCGTAACGGAGTGGACTAGCTCGTGAGATTAAACGAACTTGTATTTTGGTTTCCTGGTTTTGTTGTTAGCTTATTATTTTATGTGGGGAGGAGGGGAAAGTTCAAAGTAAAGTAGGACATGTTATGCCCTAGCGGTGTGTTCTCCTGAGCCTCCCTTGCAAATGAAAATGGACGGATGAATTCAGCTGAGAACTGAATGGGAATCAAGTGAAAGAGGAAACAAGACTGAGGTAGGTGGTCTGTCCGAGATCCTTATTTTGTTACACATTTACATTTTCCCCAAGTTGCTTTTACACTTTCACTATTTCCCATAATCATGGAACCGTATCATCAGATCAAGGCACACATCAACTACGTTTCATAGCATAGAATACGATGAGTGACTGCACGGAAGGGCCCATGCTTGCTCAACCATCCAACAGTGAATGATAGAGAGAATAAGGATCTAGGACTTGGGAGAAAGTGGCGGATGTTCACTACGTAATTTGCGTGGTGTTTTATTTACAAGGACGCATTCAACATGAATGGTCGTTTTGTTATTTCTCTGCCTCATTTAAATACATTTACTTCCGCTATGTAAGTCTATCCCACTTCCCATCCTCAGTGGTTTTGAAGTGTTGGTACATAGTATCTATCTATCCATCTAGATATGATGGCCGGGTAGAAGGACAACTAAAGCAGTTGAGCTGTACATTCTACAATTAAGAAAAAATACTCCAAGAAATGGAAAATACTAAGGTGATGTGCAATGAAATCAGAGTTGCTTTCTTCTCTGGAACATCAAAAATGGAATAGGACGGAGAGGGAAAACGCATTGCATAATTGAATTTCAAGTAGCACGGTTTCCCAATAGTGTGGAATTGCGTAGTAATACGAATGCCCTTCCGCAAAAAGTTGTGGATAGCTTCTGCCTTATGCATTGTTTGTTCCTGCATAAAGTGCTTACTTTCTCCCCCGTCTTTCCATTTCCTCCATACTCTTTTATTGTTACTTAACTCAAGTTCTCCCATTGTCCCAATTCTATTTTAACTGACTGAATGGAGAAAGTTCCATTTTCGTCCATATGTACTTCAGGTCTTGTTGTGTGGAGGAGGAGAATTTGTGATTGTGATTTTGAGAATGGAAGTGGAATTGGAGGGCGAAAATCCGTCCACTTTCAGTTCCACTTATTTGCCCAAAATGTATAATGCGGAATTGTTGTTGAGTTTGAGTTTAAGTGAAGACACGGACTTAAAGCGTTGGCGAATGGAACTGGAATTGAATGGGAATGAACAGAAGTAAGAAGGGAAAGTAAAAGAAAGGAGGGTCTAAATAAGACTTTAGTCAGGTCAGCTTACATGCCCGTGAAGAAATGAAAATGCAGTAAACCCGAGCATATCTATACGCTAAAGGGATTAGAACAAGGAAGGGAGGGATGTGGTACTACTGTGTGAATAGAATAGCAAGAGTGTATAGCCAACTTTCTTGAATTTGTAGGAGCAGAATAAACGGTTTTAGCTATTTTCTTTGCCTTTGTGGAAAATTATAACCAGTAGGGCATGCAAACTTTGTACACTTTCTTCCCTTCTTGATGGTAGACTGCAAACGTAATAATTGTCTTCAATTCAATTCAACTTTCATTATTAAGCAAGCAAATGCAAAAGGGAAGCAGCGAGGATTTCGTATTCGAATTTGTACGTGTCAATAAATAGAGACTGAGTCGTGACACTCATTGTTGTTCGTTTGTATTTGAATTTCGTTAGGTAGACGGGGGATGGGACAGAATCCCTTTGGTAGGTAGAATAAAAGTAGATAGTAGTTTCAGAAGAAAGGAAAAATCTAGGCGGACAGTTTACATTGTTGAGGTCGAGACCTTTCCCTCTCCCTTCATTCTCTCCAATATAAATAATTCCATTTAAACTGACTTAACCAAACTACAGCCATACTACACAGGGAGATACTGACAGTGTGGAAGTACCAGAGTGGAAGGAAATGCAATTTTGTCTCAACTTGTTTAAATTGAAGGGGACGTTTTCATTTGGAGTTATCCTGTGCCTTTCCTTTTTTACAAATTGCATTCTGGTGACTCTCCCTCACTCATAATTTTCCCAGCAGCATCGTCAGGACTTGTTCTCTCTCCTCTACGAAATTTTCTGCCCGTCCTTCCTACCATATCATCAAAAAACTCATCCTCTCCTTTTAAATTCATACATGGAGAAACTGGAAGTGGGACGGAGAAAGTGGGAAACATGGAAGTGAGCAGAAAGAACACATCACCACCAACGTTGATTCTGGGAAATGCTAAAAACTTGTTAACTTGTGCTATAAACCGGATAGCATCTCAGCCAGACGTTGCTTTAATTTAGAGTAAATGGGAATAGAGCGGAGGAATGGGAAGAAAAGAGAGAGGAAAGTTGGCGATGTTGGAGAAGGTGTCAAGGACAGGAAGCTGAGTGTGTGGAAGACACAAAAAAACTCGCTTTCTCCATCCTTGGCTTTAGAGAAAAGATGCTTGGTGTTTGTTGTTGGCCTTTCTTTTTATACTGCATAGCGTTTGTTGCTGGCTTGCAGACTTTCACCCATGTGGGAAATGAAAGTTTAAACTTGTAAGGTGGACTACAGGAAAAGGTTGAACAACACTTCATTTACTAAATAACAACGCGTTTTTATGAAAATAATGAGCTAAGTGTATGAATGTAAAAACAATTGGATACACTTGGTTGCAGGTTTAATTACATTTTATTTCCCTATTGTCTACACTTGTTAACAACTTCGGGCCTCATTCATCAGCAATTCTTTAACTTCACTTGGCCTTACTTTGTACTTTAAGAAATAACGAAGGCCACCCACAGTTATTTATGGCATACACTATCTATAGTATAGTCTAACGCATCTGGATCTGGCCAACATGTCCGGGAAATACCTGCATATCGTTTTCATATTAGTTGCTATCATCTACTTGGTCGACGGTTTTTCCAATGGTGCTCCGACCTCAGTCTGTAAATCAATGACTCCTAGTCATAGAGTTAAGCCACAAAAATCAGAGGCTCCTTACAAAATTACCGTGATAAAGAAGAGTGTCAAGACAGGGGAAAAAATTACGATTAAATTACAAGGCCTCAATGGTCGTAAGTTTAAGGGATATTTCGTCCAAGTCCGGAAAGTTGGTAGTAGTTCCCCAATGGGAACTTTTAGTAGTGGACAAGGAGCAAAGACAGTGACGTGTGATCACCACGACTCTTCCATCACACACTCCAAAGCTGCCGAGAAGGAATCCATGTCGTTTACATGGACTGCACCAGAGGAGCGTGGGAAATATGTCATAAAGTTGGTTTTTTTTGTAAAATTAAACTCACTCAAACTGTTTCTCATAAACCGGATTTGTTTTAAAGGGCTACGGTGGTTTACGATATGACAACCTTTTGGATAGAACTCTCTTCGGAAGAAATTGAAGTTTTGTAAAGATGGAGAATAGCAAATCCGTACTCTGTAGATGTCACAAATAAATAATTTCATTCCAACTTGTTGTATGTCTGCCTTCCAAGTCGAGAAATATATTGCTGCCATATTACCCCGTTAGTTTTGGCAACACGTGCTAATTTCATACGTAATAATTTACTAATTTCAGACAACTTTACGTGCAACATCGATCAATTCACATGCATCGAAGGGACTTCGAAAAAATGCTTGCCACTCACCTGGGTCTGCGATGGGACGCCTGATTGTGTTAATGAAAGCGATGAAAAAGCTTGCAGTAAGAGAATTGTGCTTTCTTTGTCTTTTCTAACCCTAAAATCATCAACTACTAAATTGCCTTGCCGTTGTCCTTTGTCAAGTACTCTGTATCCTGTTCTAACCTTGTACAGTTATTTGTTGTTTGGGTTTTGTTTTGTTCGTCCTATGCTTGCTTTTATTAACTTTTATTAACAGTCAGTGGATTGCTAATTTTAATTATTTTTGAACTCACAGATGCAACATGCACTTCCAACGAGTTTACCTGTAAAAATGGAAAATGCATAGTTAGCTACTGGAGATGTGATGGTGAGTTCTTCTTCAGTAATAACATGCATGAGATCAGAGTCTCATTTGTCTTCATTCTCATTCCGAATTTAACACTCACAGGAAATAACGACTGCACTGACAATTCCGATGAAGAAAATTGTCCCCCAAGGACTTGCACGCCTGGGAAAGATTTTATGTGTAAAAATGATTCTACATGCATTCTTGCAAACTGGGTATGTCACCTTATTATGCAAAGAGAAAGTTCACATACTCTTGGTCTTTTCTTCTTCTCATTCATTGTCTTTCTCTCTTTTGTTACCCAACTATTCCAGCGATGTGACGGGGAGTACGACTGTGCGGATGGGAGCGATGAGAAGGTATGTAAAAAGAGCTCCTTTTGTCTTTGATTCATAGTTTTGAACTTTGTTGATGACATTTGCCTACTTTCCAGGGCTGTTCTCCGGAAAGTATGAATATTACATCCAGATGTGGCAAAATGGAGTTTGAATGTGGAGACAAGATTACGTGCATTCATAGTTCATGGTATTTATTACGACAGACATCGTCATTTATTATATCTTTGCCCTACTCCCTCTACAACTCTTTTATGGGAGGACGCATTTCCATTCCTCTTAAATATTATTACTATTACAGGGTTTGTGACGGGGATGGGGATTGCCCTGATGGTGCTGATGAGAAAGGGTGTGAGCGTCCAAAATGTCGTCAAGATCATTTTGAATGTCGTAATGGAGAATGTATTCCTGGCCACTTGCAATGCTCTGGCACTGTGGAGTGCCAAGATGGTAGTGATGAAGAGAATTGTGGTAAGCAACGATCATCAAATCAAGCATATACACGATGTAATTGACTTTCACTTATGTCCCCTCATTATTTACCAGCAGCAACCCAAGCCCCATGTGATCTGACCACACATTTTAGCTGTAGCCGAAACGGAAATTGTATTCCACAGGAAAAAATGTGTGACCAAGTTAATGATTGTGGCGATTGGGAGGACGAGCCAAGAGAGAAATGTGGCATTAACGAGTGTGAGGTTGGGAATGGGGGATGTGCAGAGGTCTGTCAGGATTTGAAACTTGGACACTATTGTGAATGCAAACCAGGATTCAAACTTGTTGGGAATTCAACTTGTGAAGGTGAATTGAATTGAATTGAATGAGTGTCCATTGAGAACTGACCAAAAGCAAAGCAAACACTTTCATCATGGTTTATTTCCCTTATTCATAGATATTAACGAGTGTGACACTCCTGGGACTTGTTCACAATTGTGTGTGAATGAGAAGGGTACGTACAAGTGTGAGTGTGTGGAAGGATACCTCCGAGACCCGAAAGACCACACAAAGTGTAAAGCAGTGGAAGGTCACGCCTCTCTTCTATTTGCTCTGAGACGTGATATTCGTAAGATTTCTTTGGACCATTTGAAGGTGAGAGTTTGTTTGAAGTGGTCCAATTTGCTTTTTTTCAACAATCAACAGAGAATATAAAAGGGCCCTTCATAACTTTTTTTATGAATGTAGATGACACTTATTGTGGAAAGAACTCGAAGCGCAACAGCCCTGGACTATATGTTTAGAACTGGGATGAT
>JAQIWU010002963.1:0-10723 GCA_034696445.1 Isotomiella minor
TCTTTCAAGTGTGTTCCAAATAGTCACAACGTTACGTTTTTTTAATGACTAGTCTGATGAAAACCCTTAGTTAAGTAAAGGTACTTAGTTAAGCTTTAATTTAATCTTTTTGGTAAATTTATACAAGAAATCAAATTGGTACATAAAACAGATCAAACCAGCAATTAAATCAATCCCTGAAGACGCCACAAAATCAAATAAAAGAATCACGATATTTTTTCTGCCGCAATAAATATTGCCACAGTATATTGACCCAAACTATTATTGACTCAAAGAAATTTTTATTCAGGAAATGACGCACGAATGTATTGATCATGAAATATGGCTGTGGTTTTTGTATTATAGATGAAAGGTTTATCTAATCTAATCCCATTGAGTCTACACACCACCATAGACATTTCATTTCTACATGCATTGGCAGTCAAACGGAATGGATAGAAATTTGTTTCTACTGCTTTGGATTAGGAACAAAGGAATAAAAATATTGGTGGAATTTTTTGGATTCACAGAAATATATTGGCAAATCGTGCCCAAAGCTGGAGGGAAGAGATTGAAAATGCGGGCCAGCCGATGCCAATACCCTTGCCTCTATGCTTCTTCCTCTTTCCTTCTTTCTGCCTTTATCGATTCTCCAGTCTCCCTATGCTTCATTCCATAAACATCCAAGCCGTATTTCCTCTCTCTCCTTTCTCCATCCCACTTTCTCCTAGGATCCAAATCCTCATAACAACTCCCCCGTTCTCATCTGAGTACCAGCAGAAAGAAAGAAAGGATGAGTGTGGTAAAGTAACTACAGTTGCTAGTGAATGAGTACATATTATAGAAGTGGCCCTTTAGAATGATTCGAAATTCGCCTATTTTGGGAATCGAAATCACCATAAACTCTCCATCAAATGGTCCATCTGGGCAAAATTGGTTTGAGAAATTGCAGTCCAAGGATGTGTTGAGTTGCATGTAGACACAAGGCTAAAACATCAAGTCTCTCCTTCCTGATGCAACCGGCATTTCAGGTTTGCTAATAATTAATCAGCCATCATTTCATTTGTACTGGAAATGGAAACCCAATCGACGCTTACAGACTAATAAAAACATTTGCATTACTATGGCAGAGCAAAAGATATATTCTTCAATCAAAACCACATAACACCCCACATATTGGCATTTCTTTTATCCTTTCCTCCAGGAACGACGACGACATGGATTCTCTGTTTGGCGGAACCCCACATGTTTGTCATTCTCGCAGGAAAGTGCGACTCAGAGACTCAGGGAAAGTATGAAAAAAAGCGAGAAAGTGTAACTTTTTGGTTTACTTTGCTTTCACTTAATGCTGGAAGAGTAGAGTAACCATTCTGCCTTGAGTCAAGTCAAACCTGCTGGGATATGTACCCTTGCTCTTCAGTCAAAAAAGGAAAGTTGATGATTCTTTTCCTTCTCGCCTTAAGCAAACATTCTCCTCTTCACAAACCAGTAGACAGACACTCGGAAATGGCTCATCCATATATTCATAAAATTGCTTTTTGCAGTAAGCGGGATCCCACATAAGCAAAGCAAACCCACACACACATTGCACATGGCAAGATCACATAAAAAGTTATGTTATGTCTCCTCTTTCCCCTTTCAATGTTGCGTACCTCATTGTAACAAAATATATAAAGCAAAACGGAGGAGGACGATGTGAGAGATTTATCGGTCGTTCTTCAGGGTGAATGGGTAGATGGATGGGAAGGCAATGGAGAAAAGTATCATGTAATGGAAGAGGAAAACATAACACGAGGACGTACTACTTGGCACGGGGGACTGGAGGATGAACTTCCCACTAAATAAATGGGGTTGTTGGGTGAGTGAAGTTGACACATTTTTGCAAAATTTTTAGCTAATGACTTTGTCCAGCCGCTTCCTCTCTCAACCTAGAACAAGGTTTTATTACGCAATGTTTGCGAATCTCTGAACAAAGGCCCACTAGCCCACTTTGTTTCCCTCAACAGACAAGAAGAAGTGGACTACCAACCAACTCTGTTGTGGTATGGTCCTTTGGTTCTTTTTAGCCCTCTGTGATGCTCTCCATGGTGTTGTAATAAATTCTCTAATCTAGAATCTAAATTGCTTTGAATGCACGAGAAAATGTGTACGCAAACGACTTTATTACTTTCTTTATATCCCTCTCGCATGCGACACGGTATGCAATGCACATTGAAATTTCCCCAAAAAACCGTCTTTTTCCTCATGCACGGGACTCATCCTATGCTTTCTGTTAGAAGTGAAAGCATAAGAATCAGAGATGTAATTTGGAAGCATAGTTAGAGGCAGTCAAGTGAAGTAAAAAGAAGAAGTGTAGAGACAAAATGGCTCGTTGAATGAATTGGAGTCAGAGGGTTTTCCTCCTTTCCTTTTGCTGCTGAAGGAATTTTGGGAGTCGAAGAAAAAAGAAATAAATTAAAGGATGTGCAGAATTTTTATGCGATGGGCCATCCTTCAATTGATTTATCTTCTCATTTCTCCCATCCGACTTTCACTTTTACAAAATACTTTCTTGTAAATAATCCAAACTTATTTGATATTCCTAAATACGCTCTTGAATTTGTGCCCTCTCCCTCCTTGGTGAGGAATCTACAACAGCCTTGCCCCTCTCCACCAATAATTTTAGTCTTCTATTATTAAGTATTTGCACAAATATGTGAAATTGAACTGCCAGGACTCTGTGAATTATCATAAGAATGTCTACAATTTCATTTCAGCAGTTTTTGAATGTGTATCTCTATGTCCTCGCTTCCCATAGAGACAGCAGGGGAGTTGTGCAGGCAGATTGATGTTTCGATGGAATTGAAGAATGAGGTCAACCTTTAGTCCTTCCTTTCCGCTTGAGGAAAATAATAATCCCATCTAATTTATAATTTATAGGCAAGGATGATACGTGCAAAAGGAGGGAAGCTAGCTAAAAAGTCCAAACAAATAAATGGAAAAGCTCTATACAGCCTCACTACTTTACTCCTCCATTTAGAACAAAAATACTTGAAGCTGTAAAAGTAATCAAAATTGCGTAAGTTGGACTCATCTCCCTGGAGATCCCTGTCATTGAAAGCGGAAAATTGAATTGTACACTACTACAGTCAGAAATGAGTGAAATCAAGCTTCCTTTCCACTCGTCAACATTACATGAGCAGGAAGGAACTCAGGAAAAAAAAGTAATTTGGATGGAACAAAAAAACCCTGTACATTTTTAATCAACCTTTTTCAAAGCAGTAGTGATTTTAGATGTTTCATGCTTAACCACCTTACACTTTGTTCTCTCTTCTGATGGAAGATACTTTCTCTCACTTTTCTGTAATTGAATGGGGAAGGAAGAAGAGACAACATAGGTACCTAATACGATTATCCATATTTTCATAGCTTGAGCTTAGTTTGCCTTACTTGGAGTTATGCCAATGCCAATTTCACCAACACAACATATATCACAAACGGTCTAACAAAAGGAGAGGATGTCTGGATTGGAAAGCCTCTCTCAAAATGCTACTTTCCATACCAGGCCATAAATATTGTTTGTGAAAATGTAAGTGTTACCCAAAAGTCCTCTCCTATGTGCTGTGCACATTATTGTCCCTTGTTATCTTTTGACAGGGTGAACAATGTACTTCAACTTTTTGGAATGAACAACCACATTACTTACCCCCGCAAAACACATAATAAATAAATAAATAAATACAGTTTAAAGCCAAGTGAAAATAACAACGCATGAGCTGATATTGAGTAATACCAACAAATCCCTCGATTGACTTGGGTTGGCTTATCGTTGAGTCAGATAACAACGCCATATACCAAAAACCAAAACCACTGTTGCAAAGCCATACATACGCGTCGTTTTGTCAACAACGTTCTTTTTCCTCTTGGATTTCAGCTTGCTTTCACCAGTTTGTACTGTTTGAACGTGATCTACGGGGATTTTGTTTGTGGATCCACATCCACATTGGAGTTTTCTCTGTGGTGAAAGTTGGGGATATAGGAAAGCATTCATACAGTTGACTGGTGCTGTATAAAACCAAATGTCAAATGCACTAGTGAATTGTTTGCAATTTAGGTTGTGGATTTGTTGATTTATGTATTTCAACCGACTTACTTGCAATAGTGTGGTCTGTCTATAGGTTCCTATTTCTTTCTTTGTTTGCTGTTCAGTCATGTGGGAATCCAGCTAACAGCCAATATTCGAAAAGCAATTCAATACTTTCTCCAGGATAATAATAATTCCAATTGCCTTGATTCCTCACAATGCGTGGTGGTGGTGCCATTACTGAGGAAAATTACTGGCTTTCATGTGTAGTAAACTGTACCCATTCTAAAGAGCAAAAATACGTACAAATTGTAAAAAAAGCGAAGAAGGAATTCTTCATTTCAAACGAATGACAGGAGGAGGGGAGAGACGGAAATGCTGAGTTTAGCTGTACATCACCAAAAAATTTGGGTCAAGACAATAAGAGTGAAGTAGAGAAGAGAGAAAGAAAACAATAAGCCCGAAGAAAATGGGAAGAATGGGAAAGGGAAAGTGAGCGGTTTGCAATAGAATGTGAATGGCATGCGAAAATGTATGGAAATGAAGGAAGGACAGACATAGAATTCTTCTCATTCACTTTTATTTTCGGGACTAATATCCTTTTTATTACTTGCTAAGTACAGTCGTAATTAATGGTGGCCTAGAGTTGTCGTTTTTGTCATCGTTCAGAGCCGTTGAATTCATATTTATTTCGAATTGTGGATTTTTATTTTATTCCGAGTCATTAGTGCGTTAATGACATCTCGTTAATAGAGCACGCACTTTTGTCTTGTTTTATTGTTAGGCCTAGTCCGTCTCTGGAATTCAGATTCATCATTTTTCATTTCCAAAGCTTAAATGTCTGACTTTCACTGTCTAAATTGTCATCCAAGCTGTCAGGGCAAAAAAATAAGGTCAACCCAGAAGAGGCGTGCTTCATTTTGAATTATACATCAGGACCTACCATTTTTTAAAGTTACATAATTGTGCGTTGAAATTAATTCAATGACGCAGAAGCGGTAATTTTCTAACCACAGCACATGGAATTTTGTTTTATAACCGTTTTCATTTCCCATGAAAAATTCTTTGTCCTCGATTTTAGAAAAGGAAGAGGGGAAAGCGGATGGAATTTGTTTTGCCATCACTTCTTTTCCTCCATCCACTTTTTAACCAACATGAAGTGAATGAAGTGCCTGGGTTGGTGTTGAGAAAATCCTCCATGTTCACCTACTTTTTCACAACTCGGTTTCCTGTCCAGCATTCAGGATGAAGGGAACAGCGGGCGATAAACCACAGTACGGCAGTAACTGCTGCTGCTACGTTCCTTACATAGTCCTCTGTTATCATCGGAATACACCGTGCCTCGTCCTGTGCCCATTACATTGCATTATGGCTTACTTTCTCCCATCACATGCTTCATTATTACGCACACGAGCTACGCCTTGGATGCAATATTGAATTCTCGTCTCACACATGGTTTTTCCTAGAACCAATTTGGGGGGAGGGGACAAAATGGAATGAAATTGGTTAGTATATCTAGGAGAAGAGGAGGATATGAAGCGTCATTATTATTGCCTCCGCTTTATGCCACGAGGTATAAAATAAATTGAAATTGTTGACAAAATTTAGGGTGAAAGTCACATATTTTTTGTGTGGATAGATACTTACTATAGGTAGTCATGCCTTGCACATTACTTTACACAACTCCTACCACCACTCCTTCTTCCTTCATTTCACTTAATACTGCTTCCATTACGAATATTACCTCAGTCATGGAATGGAATGAACGCATTGTGTGAGGAAGGAAACCCATTTGTATCATGTGCTCTGCGTCTTACGTACGCCATTAAGGTCCAAAAAACTTTGTGCAAAAGTGGATGAGGTGGGTTTCTGTGTGTGCATCATATCCCCATCCTAATATCCATGTCAGGAGAAAACAGTCGTCTTCTTTCTTTCTTTCCTGCAGTACGGAATTTCCATTCTTCTCTACCAACGTTATTGTCCTTCCTAAGGGTTCATGGTTGGAGGTGCATTGTGTAAATTGGAAATGGGTCGCAGAGAGGCAGAGAAAGTTGAAAAGAATTTTAAGTAAAATGGCATCCTCTCTATGCTTATACACTCTCTCCTAATGCATTCACCACAGACTGAGCTTAGTGAGTGCGGTCGTAGGGAGTTTGTGATATGTAGATTTGGGTGGTTTTTTTCAATAATTTTCTCCAGATGCTCTAAAGTACTATAGAGAAATGCCTGTACGTTTGTTTAGTGACCTTCAAGGTACATCAGTGAAATTGGATCAAGAAAAAGGTTCATATACTTACGAACGGTAATGCCCTTTGTTGACTCAACAAAACCTTTTTTTTTTTGCAATTCGCAAAAAGGGTTGATTTTAGAATGAAATTACTAAAAGCAGAGTAGATAGCTCCATAATACTGGTTGGGACTCCTTGCCTTCGCTTTCAATTTAATGCTTTTGGAAGTAAAAATAGGATGAGAGAATAATGAGCTGTGACAAAATGTGACTATTTTTTTGGTGTTGGATATAAACAGACTTGTTGTAGACAGACTAGTTGTTAGGGCGTGGACCTGCATGACATGAGATAAGTTGCTGTGGAAAAGGAAACCGTGAGCGTCTAAGTGAATACTAAATTAATAAACTCCCAGTTTGCAGTTTATGGTTTATGTAAATATGCAAATAGCGTCATGAGCGAGATCATCAACTCATGTCGCCCTGCTTAATTTCCCATCAACATCCACCCTCAGAGTCATAATAATAAAAGGACACTTCTTCTTTTCACGTCGTCGTCCAAAGTATAAAACAGGCTTTCCATTTCTCAGGCTTAGAGGGAAGGAAGATCGATCGCATTGCCTTCGCCACCTTTCTCTCTTAACGTTGAATTCAAGAAAGAAAGAAAGCAAGCATTGGAACTCTTGGAAATTTAATGAGACAGAGGCTCGTGCCACATCTTTCATTCATTCTTGTCTCACTTTGAAACACACGGGCTTCACTTTCATTAAGGAAAGACAAAATTTCCTTGGAGTTTAAAGTCATTCAGAATGCATTCAGTGTTTCTGAATAGGACCCAAAATGAGGAATGAATAGGAAAGTCAGGAAAATGCTGGATACTTTCTCCTTGCAATGCATGCATTCTGTCTACTTATAAATGAATGAGTGACGAGCTAAATAAATTCAGTCCTTCAAGGGGGTCGCGGTGAATGCCAAAAGTGTCAAAAGGATGACGTTTCGTATTCACGTCTGTGACACCTTCCACCTGTCTTCATGCCACTCATTTAGAGAAGACTTGCCTAGAAGTTAATTCAAGCTGAGAGAGCACCCTTGACACCTTCATTGCCTGCATTCGGTGAATTAATTTTCCCAAAATCCTATGTCTAATGAAATGCAAAGTAAAACCTCACTGCAGTGGTTGCCCACAATAATCAAACCGTGACTACATAAGTGGGTGAGGAGATTGAAATGAACTGATCTGTGGTTGATATGGACATCCTTTAAACCCTTGATTCAGTACTTAATTAATGCAATATGCAAACTGTTTCCACCAAGATGAATGCTTAGGGTAAAGAGGAAACAGTTTGAGTATTAAAAAAAGACTAAATCAATTGCAATTAAATGCGAGGAGCAGATGCTGCGCGGGTCAACGCCAGCACATGTCAACACAGAAGAAAACATCGGACAGCATAAATCTCATCATAAAAAGAAGCGTCTACTACAAGTTTTATCTTTTCATTACGATTTCCTTTCCTGCAGCATGTGTGTGTGTGTGTGTGGGAAAGAAAGAAGAAAAAGAGGAAATCAGGAAGCAAGTGAGGAAAAGACACTTTGCTTTTCTTTCCCTTTAACGTTTCTCCCGACACTTACATTAGTGCTTCATGTCAAAATCTCTACACTTTCACAACTTTCTCCTGCTAGACTATAGTATTCTGTTGTACTACTCTCCTTCGCACTTCTTTTCAGTTCCTCACGCACTGGCACCAACAGAAGATAAAGAGAAAAGAGAGGCAAAGATACAAAATGTGAATTCCCTTGCAATTTACTACATTTTGCTGGAGAAATGAAGCAAGCAAAAAGTTACAAGTGAAGGAGCTCTACTTTTGCTAGGACATTGAAGAAGAAGAAGAGTAAAGTAAAGAAAGCGAGTCACTATGCCATATCAGGCATACCCGTCCATGTTTTGCAGAGGCAGAAAGTGAAGTACGGAAGTTGATCCTGGGTAAAAGAAAGTAGGAGAAAGCACTTGGGCATACACAACTCAACACACTAATTCTTAGTTAGACATCCAAAATTTCTGTCAAGGATCCACTCATACTCTCACTTTCTCTCTCTTTCTGGCACGAGAGAAACTTTCTTCGTAGGATGAAGAAAGTCCTACACCATTTTGGAAAAACACACAGCCACCTCTCTAAACGAGGAAGGAAACGAGTCAGCCAAGTTCCTCTCTCCTTCATAAAATGAATTCCCAAACCCATCTATCATACACGATTGGTGCTTTTCCATGCTTTCCTTTCCTCTCTCTCCAAATCCTTTCTAATATAATGAAAGAAACGGCCGTCCATGTGACCGAGGTTTGGAAAGGAAGGAGTGCAGGTCTTTTGTGCTGGGAAAATGGGAGCAAACAAACGCTAACATCAACTAACAAATTAACCAACCTAATTCTCCCCTCCTCCTTGTGGAAGTGAAGTGACGAAACTAGGCTAATTATTCTCTCTTCTTGTCTGAATTGGTTGTGCTTAGATGAACCTAACCTAGCTGCATGATTTGAAAGTGCACATCCATTTTCTCAGAGAGAATGTTGTCTTAATACCCTCTTGTCACTCAGGTAGCAAATGAAGCAGGATAAACCTAAAACGGAATCCTCAACAGATAAGAACTGCAGCCGCCAATGTTCAATGTAACTCTGAAAGGAACCAGTATATTTAAATAACTTCTAATTTATCTAGGTTAAATTCTAAAAGTAATTCTTAAAAGTGTGATTTTTAAACTTTGAGTTTCATTTTCATCGCATAGAAAAAGCAAAAGGATTCTTCGAGATGGACGAAACTCTTAACAAAAAAAGTCTCAAATATATTCATAGACTGGATGGAATACGCACGTAGCCAAATGAAGGCTCTTTTCTTTTTTTTCCTTGTTTGAATATCTTAATTGCTTCTTCGTTTTCAATACATCTCACGAGTCTCTTCAGCTCAACGGCAGCTTGCCTCGAGTGAATTTTTTTTAAAGAAAAGCAAGTCTTAATGCCTGAAACCGCTTTGTCTGCTGGAAGGGAAAGGAGAGAAGAGATGAGAAAGAAAAGAAAGAAAGAACCGTCTCATTTTCCACTTTTCTCTCTTTCCTTTCTTTCTTTCTTTCTTTCTTTTGCTCATCATCATCATCATCTCAAACCAAAAAACTCGAGAGTTCAATAAGTAATGGGAACAAATGAATGAATGAATAAATATGGAAGACGTTCAAAGTAGTTTGTCATCCATCGCATATCCCATCTCCCCCCTTTCCCTTTCTTTTGTATCCTTCTCCCTCTTCTCTCTTATCTTAGCTGATCGATATTACAGTGATGTGAGGCACATCCATGCACGATTGTGAGGTGAATTTCGATCACAGATGAAATATTTCAAAGTAAGTAAACTAAATTTGATGAATGAGGGAGTCAGCAGAATGCAGAATTTCCTCTCTGCATACATTTCTATATATGTGCTCCGTCATCAACTCATTTTCTCCTTCAGTGCACGTATACATAGTCAAACAAAAATTCTAATTTTGAATTAATTTTTATTCCTTTTTCAGAATTAATTTCCTTGTAAAACCCTATGGAGGAGAAAGCAAAGATCTTTTCTGTGAAACCCATAAAATTAGATTCCAGTTTGAATTGGATTGAATTGCCTGAATCTGACGACAGAGTAAATTGATTTTAATCAATAATGCTAAACTTTTACTGACGGCAATCAAATGAGAGAGAGAACATTACCATCCAACTCTTAGGAGAAGACTAACAACAAGGGGTCCAACAAATAGTAATGTCTGATTCAGCACTAGTAATTGATGATATGGCTGATTCAAATCTTAATGTGGACCCATTTCACCTATAGGATGTAGTCCTTCTTAACACATTCCTTACGTTTCTTCTGAGATATTTTTGTAAGGTTAAGCTCTGTGAGCTATATGAAAAATGAAACGAGCTCAACGGGGGGTAAATTGACCCGTTTTCTTTACAAAATTTGAACTAAATGTGCTATTTTTGCCAATCCACTGCCATGTTACATTCTTCCATAATTTATATACGCCGTCGTCGTCGCCATTTGTGATTCATTGCAGAAAGAGGAAAATGTTGTAAGATGATGATGACTACGACGACGACGACAGAGATGATGGCAATGGAGCATAAGAAGAAATAGAATGAATAAGTATTTAGCTGCCACTAGAGAGTATATGCGCAAAGAATGGTGCCATTTTGGCTTTAGTGTTCTGTAGATGCTGTAATGGCTCAATTTTTTATCTAGATCCCTTCAACTCTTTAACCTTAAACCAAAGTCAAATGCAAGTCTCTCGCCTGACTGTGTGATGAAAGGAAAGTGAAAGTTTGCTTTTAGACCTTTAAACTTTTTTAAGCATTTCTTTTTGTGAAAAAGAGAGAGAGAGAAACGCTTCTTTAGTCTCCTCTCTTGAGTTAAATGCTTCTTGTTTCTTCTAGAGTGA
>JAQIWU010002964.1:0-10721 GCA_034696445.1 Isotomiella minor
GTCGTCGTCGTCCTCCTCCTCATCCTCTTCTTCATCTGAACTCTCCTTTAATAACTCGGGGAAGTCGTATTTTGTTTTTCCATACTCCAATAGTGGCAAAGTATCCCAAAATTCTATACTTTTATGAAACGGCTCGATAAGTTGGAAGGAATCCTTGGGGCTGCCTATCCTGTTGTAGATGAAGGGCACTGATCCTTCAGTCATTGCCTTTGTGACTCGATCCCAACCCCAAGCTGGTGGTTCCCTTGGAAATAATTAGCTGATGAGAAGTTAACTTGTGACTGTCGTCGTCTTACCCTTCAACTACAAATCGCACAATCCCTGCTACAAATTTCCTCGAAAATTCGATCTCTTCAGGTTTCTTCAGTTCTTGGAAGTATGGATTGTCGAACATGTACTGAATTTGGTCAAAGTGTGCGGCTCCTGCGAGAATGCAATATTTTGTATCCCTGCGTGGAGTGCAAAAGTATCATTCATTTACCAACGATGGTGCTGTTATATCCAGAGAACTGTGTGAAGCTTTGAGATCCTTTAAAGTCGAACCAGTAAAGGAACACTGGGGAATTGGTGGCCTTATTGAATTGTGCATGTAGATGGGCTGCTTTATGTACTGGGATGAAAAAGTATCTGTCAGAATACATTTGAGTGAGTTCTTCAAACTTGTAAAAGTCTTTCCCGATGGCCTTCTTATCCTTCTTGCCTCCTATTCCCCTCGCAGCGTCTTTGGGAGATGAAGGTTGTACCTCTCCATCTTCATTGTTTTGAAAGTAATGGTAGAATATACCGTCGGACACTTTTCTCCAACTGACTGCAGTATCCCTAAAATTGAGTGTGATCGGGATGGCCTTTCCCCACTCCATGTTCAGCGTACGAGCCAGTCCAATGTGATGGGCAATATCTGTGCGTAAATTACAATTTTGTACCAAACTTAGGTATCATGATTACTCGCTAACCCCACGAATGCATGAGCCCCTCGTGTGAGTTGACGCCAATTATCATGGAGACCTTATCCTTGGCCCAAAAGTTACCAGAGCTGAGAATGGTGTAAGGATCTTCCGTCAGAAACTTATTGGGGTCATCTGAAGCGTGATTTTCAATGGATGGTCCGACTGGAGACAAGGGATCAATAAACCACTCCTACACTAATGTAAATTAAGGTTTCCATGAATTGTCAAATGGTTATGGACCGGAACATTACCGTTAGGTGAGACTGCTTTCTAATTAGGATCTCTGCATCAACCTTCATCATGCAATCATAGTGAGACATGGTACCGTTGGTATTCACTGGACAGTCCAAATCATAGAGGAACCTGGCACTTATTTTCTTAGGATTTCGTTGCAAAACCCATGGCGAAATTCCAGTTCCACTTTGAAGTATGACACGATGAAATAGATCCTTTGACATTGGGGAGAGCATGTGCAAGTGCGCGGAGGCTGCTCCTGAGTTTACCCCCATCAAAGTAACGGAATCAGGGTCTCCACCGAAGCTGGCAATATTTTTCTATGGGAACAGTATTACAGTTCGAATGGCAATAAAGAAATCCATAGTCGCACATACCTGAACCCACTTCAAAGCTAAGACCTGATCTTTGAGACCCATATTTCCGTGGATTTGTCCATCGCCCATGTTGAAAAACCCAAGAACGCCAACGCGATAATTGAATGTAACATACACGACGTCATGCTCCATGAACTTTCTTGGTCCGTATGCATCTCCAGATTCATAGAGGAAAGAGCCTCCGTGAATCCAAACAATGACGGGGAGACTTGTCCTATTTGTGAGAGATTGAGCAGGAGTCGCCACATTAAGGAATAGACAGTCCTCACTTCCCATCGGTTTTACGATGTCTTCAATATGACCTTCTTTTTCTTCTTCGTTTAGAACGTCGTCTTGAGGACATGCTGATCCGTACGTCGTGGCAAGTCGTGGTTCCTCCCACCGTGTGCTATACTCAACTGGAGGCTGTATGTGTGCAAATTTAAAACTTTTTGTCTAACTAACTATAGCCATTAGTGATTACCTTGAAGCGTAAGGTATCCACAGGGGGTACTGCATACGGAATGCCACGAAATTCCCAAAACACTTTGCCACTATGTAGCGCAGTTTGTTCTAGACCTAATACCACGTTTCCATTTGGTAGTTTGGCATAAATTTCTTCTTCCTCGCCATGAGTACCAGACGCATTTAGGATGAAAGGTATCAGAACTATTAGAATGTGTAAGGAAATCCTACTCTTAATTCTTCTCTCAAACATTTCGGATACTTTCAATTTCGAACGAGGCATGAAGTTGGTGAATAATGTAAATTACCGGCAATTTAGCAGCATAAGCAGTATTTGTGGGGACAACGAAACGAAGCAGATAAGTTAGATGAGATATCCACGTGTTATATCGCTGTAATGATGATAAGTAAGTCGACTACAAACAAAGAGAAAAATAGGGCATGTTAGTATTATTAAACCAGCTCGGGGCAAGGTGGGACATTTTGACAATTGAATGAAGAAGGTTATCATTTAAACATTCAAGCCTAATTTGACATTTTAATAGAGTACCCTGATCTTCTAAGTGTTTAGTGCACTTTACTTTTTGAATTTATTTCCATTTCGTAACCATTTTTAAAATAATAGGGCGAGCACGTACCGATCCACTTTTTTTACGGTCCTTGCCTTTACATCTTTCACAATAGCAAAGGAGTATTTCAAAGTCAATATTTCCATGAGTCTAAAAACTAAGGCTACAATTACAATTACATGACATTTCAAAATGACGCTACGTTTTACACATTTTAAGCAGGTTACTCCTCTCACAGCAAAAGACCATCAAAAGTTAGACAATTTAAACCATCACTGCAAATTATTGCACTGTAACAACAATCCTACTCACTGCTTTACACCTAAATGCCTTTGTTCTCCCATCACGTTTTGCACTCTCCGCAAAAAAATAGAAATTGAGATGAATAAATTGCAATGCATTTAGTTAGTTAGTTGTTAATAAATAATTTGGTTGGTGCCACTGCACTGCCCACCACAATCTATGCTGGTGGCAATAATGTAATTTTCTTTTAAATCGTTCATTGTTCATTATCATTTCATTTTCATTTCCAAATCCAACGAAAAGAAATAAAAAATGACACAAATAATGTATAAATGACATTATAACATAACGCAATAAGAATTGAGTGGCGTAGAGGAAAGATGGATTGAATGAAATGTGTTAAATGGTAAATGAGTTGCTTAACTTTTTCTTCAAGAAATTCAGTAGCAGTCCAATTCGAATAATTAGTCATTACATCTCGTCCACCTACCTACCTACCTACCTCCCTGTTTTTGAACAATGAGACGTCAACTAGATCAGATATCAGATTATTAAATTATCTTCTCATTTAGCCTCAAGAGGATTAGGCTTGCATGTCGACTGTAATCAATGCAACAACGTAGCTAAAAAGTTTGATAATAAATTGACAATTTGTGTGCTTTATCAGAAAGAATGATGTGGTAAAGGCGTACTCAAGCGGAAGTGGAATGAAGGTAATTTTGCATCCTATTGGATGATAATTCACGCTTTCTCAGCGTGCCCCAATAATTAAGCTTCATCAGCATAGTCCCTTTTCTCTTATTTGTAATTTAGAAATGCATAAGAGACACTTGACCCACACACTCTCATCTCATCCTAAGACAAATGGTCAACCTAATGGATGGTAAATTGCATGCACACACTACTGGTCATTAAAATTAAGTTATGAAACTTGACATGCATACACTTAGAAAAGCAATACTTGGACTAAAACATAAAGACTAGTCCTTGATACCTTTATCAAGAAAGATGATAAAAATTATGCGACTTACTTAGATGAGATATACATAAGAGAGAGTATAGTCAGTCGCAGTCGTTATAGCAGCAGCGGTAATAAAGGGGTAATGACTTATAGGCATTGGCCAATATTTTCTACACACTTTACATGATGACGATGGCGGAGAGGATAATAATACTTAAGTAATGACACCATGAATTTTGAATCGGCTTCGTCGACACCAATAATTTAATACAGAGCTATACTATCCCTACCTTTAATCAGCAGCAGCACCCTAACCCAAAGGGACGATGGGGTATAAAAGCATACCAGTTTCAATCCGAACTAATCAGTTCAGAGTCTAAGGTGCTATACGCCTCACTAACTAAACAGGATGAAGCGATTCGTAAGTATTTCAATTATTTGAAACATAAGATTCGTATTCAAATTTAACTTTTGTAGGTGGTAGTTCTTGTGGTTGCCTCTGTGGTAGCAACGGCAAATGCTGGGATCGCTGGAGGATTTTCTGGAGGTGGATTTGGAGGAGGAGGTGGTGGAAGTGGGGGTGGTGGAGGTGGAGGACAATATGGAGCTCCTTCTTCAGGAGGTGGCGGTGGTGGTTCAAGCTACCAGCAAGCCCAATTTGATGAAGGCCCTTCAAGTTCAGGAATAGTCGACCAAGCCCTTTTGGCCCAAGTTGCTCAACTCTTGTCTCAGCAAGGTGGGGGTGGTGGTGGAGGAGGAGGCGGCGGCGGTGGTGGTGGTGGACAGTACGGTGCACCTTCACCTCAAGGTAACAAGTCTTATCTTGCCCCATAAAGCCCCAATTGCATAATTTTACTGTATTTTAGCTGGATATGGTGCCCCGTCCCGAGGAGGAGGAGGCCAGGCTGAACTGGAATCCCCCAAAAAGGCTAACCTTGTTGGATCCTTCACCAGCTCCAGCGGAGGAGGCGGTGGTGGTGGCTACTCCGGGGGTGGGTCTTCAGGAGGATACTAATTTGTGGGAACCCAAATACATACTCCTTGGCATGTCTGTGATTATGAATCTAAATTACCTATGCTCTCTATCCTCATAGCAACAAAATGTGATTATGATTAGCGTTGAATGAAAGTCAAAAGAAATAAACAACTATTTTTATACATCATGAAAAAGATGAAAGTGTAGAAGATTGTAGATTACTTTACTAAATTAATATTTTTTGTTTACCATTACTTCACACAACGACGACAACGCGTACCTTTGGCCTGGATTGGTCCTGCTTTTTGCATAGGATATTACATTTCGAAATCCTTCAATGAAAATGACCGAATAGACGCACTGAATTCAATAATGGATGCCCGAAGCCCCTATTATTAGTTACTATTGCTCAATAATAGCAGTCTATCAAATGCCTCTGCACTTTGTGCGGTTGGTTACACTTTTACTGTCATTCATGAATCTTTCAAAAGATTGGGATTAATGACATCAAACATAAGAATATATGCGTTGTTGGTAATAACTTAATGTGGTGATTTGTGATGAATTTAATGAGTTCTTTTGACGCTAACGCTACATACAACGCACTCGTCACGCGTGACAAGTCTGATTTTAATCTTAATCTTGTTAGGTACGTACGTACTCACAAATATGGTCGCATTGAAGGTGTAACTTTGATGCAATGAAATAATAAAGATGTATAATTATTTGCTTATTTCGTTCAGCCTAATTTGGCTTTATTTCCACAACCGTCAACGCCATTGTTAACAAGAAGAAATGCTGTTGCGTGTATTGTACTCTCTTGCATTGTTCGTTTTTATTACATACATGGCACCTAAAGCGCGTTGGTTCAGTCGGGTATTTGCGTAAGAAGTTTTAAAGTAATGGACAGATTGGGAAAGCCTGCTTTTAGGGACCTTAGATCTCATATCACAAATTAGGCTTGGTTAGACACTCTTAATAATATCCTCTGGGGTAGTGATGATGATATCCCCCTCCGAATCCATGTCCATAGCCTCCTCCCAAAAACTCTGACGACGGGATGGCTGCCACCTCATGATGATGATGGTGATGCGGATAGACATGGTGTTGTTGATGATGATGGTGATATTGCGGAACTAAAGAATAATGGCTTCCATAGTGATGACTATAATGTGGGTGCGGGTCCACATGAACGGAATGGCCATAATCGACCAAGTGAGCTTTCTGGGGATAGCTGAGTAGCACCTTGCCCCCATACTCGTGACTCAGCACTTTTGACACATGGTGCAGAATGTCTGGTGTCACCACGTCGTGATGTCCTCCAGCCACGACTCCAATCAACAAAGATAGAAGAAGAAGGAATGAAGGAACCTGTTGAATTTTTAATAAATTTAGAGTTATCCTTGTATTCCTCCTGGAGGATGGAGGAGGGTCTTCCTTCCAGAAATAGGAAAAGATGTCTTACAGAAGAGGAAGCCATGATTGATGATCCAAAAACTTTTCAACTCCACTGTTCACTTTGCACCCAAACAATAAATAATCAAGTGTGACCTGTCAATTACAGAAGCCTTTTGCTTTTATACCACACGACCACAACGTCAGATTTTTGTTTGTTGTTAAACGATATGTGATCAACGTGTGACTATATATTCGAACCGCAGGAATAGTGTGTGATTTACCTATGTCTTAATTTACTTGGAGTAATTTTTGTAACAATAGAGAGACTATAGGAACAAGGAAGCCCACAGCTACCACAGGAGCCTTATTGACAACATGGCAAAATGGATTTGATTGTTTAGACTTAGATGATATATGAAATGAGCTAAATCTTATATGAAATTGTTATGACACTCATCTCATAATTCTATCCACCGGCAATTTTCACTTATGCAATGATAATGATAGTACACAAATGCTAAGAGCAGGTGCAAAAAATATAAACCAGTATTTTGTTCTTTGTAAAAACGCCTAACACATATCATTGATTAGTATGTCAGGTACAAAATATAAAATTAGAGGCATACAGACGGATTTCGCAAAATGTATAGGCATAAAGGACATGTTTTTCAAAGTTCCACATTTATTCTTTAGGTACCCCCACGTACGTGTCAAGGTTTTCATAAAAGTCGTTTAAATTTCTTAATGACTAACGCCACATGGCGTTTTTGTTTTTAGCAAGGAACACCTTGTCTTGTTCTAATCTGCGTTCCAAACGTAGGAATGAAACATTCTTAAAGCACAAATTAAAATTGGCATAGCAAGAAATTGATGTACCCTTTCTTCATGTAACCTTCAAGAAGGTTGCGGAGTAGAGATAAGATTATAGGGTGGTTGGTGGTTAGTGGTTTATGATGATATGATAAGTCATGAGTTTAAGAGATTCGGCTGATAAGATAGTCAAAGTGCACAGAATTTTGCGACCCAGACACACATTAAATATATACAAATTGTGGGTGAAAGTCAAAATTAATAGGCAAATCATGGGGGATTATCCAACATTAGAATGGGTCCCGGCATCCGGGGGTGAACATCCTCCAAACTCCATTCGAGCTGGACTGGAAGCTGGAGAGAAAGTTTATGTAGCTCGGGCCGGCCATGAGGGAGCATTAAGTGTGTTCAATAAATAACCAGGATTGGCAATTAATTAGTACCAACTCATTACTTTTGTGCAGTTCCTGGAAAGCTGCATCACGGCCATACCACTGCCTACATTCCATACGACATGGAAGAAGTTCCAAAGGAGGACTATGAGGTCTTGGTTGGTCCAACTGCAGCTCTGAGCTGGGTTGAGGTGTTTGACGGACAAGTAAGTACTGAGCTATCAGACATGGTTTGTCGGTGACATTAAATTCAAATTTACTCGTAGATACCACAACATGCCGTCCTCGGAGGAAATGATGAAAACGGCGAACCCCTTTACATTGGACGTGTCATAAGTAATGGCACAGTAACCGTTGGCAAGGTACTTCTGAGGGTTAAAGTCTCTTAGGCATTACTGTACATGTCTGTGCACATCGATAGGTTCATCCGAGTCAAGGTTGCTGCTGTGCGACATACGGTATGGTTGAACACATTGGAGCACTATTGGGACAAAGGTTTTCTCATTTTAATTTCAAATTATTTTGTATTTTTGCAGAAGGAGCAGGACAAGAGTATGAGGAATATGAAGTTCTTGTGAAAAACAAGCTTGGGCAATATCTTGAATAAAAAATAAAGCGTAGCTTCAAATTTCGTTTCGTTGCTCCATACACTTTAGGTATTAATATTTTTTACCATTCGGTATGGAACTTTATTACCCAGGTAAATGTGACGCAACAGGTCGCATAACTCATTAATGTTATGTCAGGTAACTGCAGGCCGACGCTAAAGAAATGTCCTGTGCAAACCGGATGATTTGAGTGTCTCAGCTTGCCCCTTGAATGAATCGCCGTTGCACAGTTTTAGCCATGACATGAGTAACCACTCAGCCTTTACAGTATGATGTCATTGAACATCCTTTCTGATTAATTTTCAATTAGAGGTTCGATAAACACAAACATTAGGCATGACAATCACCGTCAGCATATCGTCCTGTCCTCAAGGTTGAAGTGATAAGGATACTGAAAATGATTGATTGAGTTCGGATACAAAGGGAAAGTAAATGCCATGCCCTCCAATTAGTCTTTTTCAGCTACCCTAAGCATTCAGTCGATTATTCGAAACAGCGTCCAAACAAAAATGAGTTTGACACAATTGGAATGGGTTCCTGCGTCCGGGGGTTCGCATCCGAAGAATTCTGTCCGAGCCGGAGTCGACTCTGGAGAAAAAGTGTACGTGGCTCGGGCTTCTCACGAAGGAGGAATAAGTAATATTACAGTTTCCTAATAATGCAGTGTCATTCCTGATCACATTCTCCTTTGTATAGTTCCTGGAAAGCTGCACAATGGCCATTCCCACGTGTACATCCCATACAACATGACCGAAGTCTCTATGGCGGACTATGAAGTGCTAACAGGTCCAGCTGCAGCCTTGAGCTGGGTTGAATCTTCCAATGGACGCGTAAGAGACTTTGAGTTTTGATTACCATTTGTCGTCGTGCCAACAAATTAGAACTATGTATAACAACCGCAGGTGGATGATAATGCTGTCATTGGAGGCAGCGAAGGCGATGGTGAGACGCTTTATATTGGGCGTGTGATCCACAACGGAACTGTAACGGTTGGGAAGGTGAATATTTTACCATGGCTTCGGTACCAGGTTTGCGTGAAGCTAAATGCATTTTTCAATTCTATAGATCCACCCAAGCCATGGTTGCTGCTACGTTGCATACGGTAATATTGAAGTGTTCCCTCATTTCCTCATTTCCATAAATTTGGATTTATTTCTGCAGGAGGGGAAGAACATAACTACAAGCAGTATGAAATTCTTATCAAGAACAAGCTTGGTACCTTCCTCGGGTGTTAAGTTTTGTGAGAATGTGACACAAGATTCATTGGAATAAAAATGCTTTCTCAAAGCTACATGGGAAAAGTGATCTCAATTGTTTATCATAAAGAGGTCCAAGCGTACGTCGTTGGAAGGGAGAGAATCCACGTTACGCTACCTTTCTTTTATTGGCAAAGCTTTCAACGCATGATATCATCGATAATTTTAGATTTATTACAAATGACATAGAAATGCCATTGTGTCCAGGACATTATGCTCAAGGCTGTAAGGATAAGAGGAACTTGTGGTGATGGCGACCGCTGGGCTTGGTTGGATTAGGGTGATATGATAAGGACTTTGCATACTTTATGAGATCGCATATATCGCCTTTTCATTCCATTTCAACTGCTAAGTAAGCCGGTTGCGATTGAAAGAAGACAAGAAACAAAGAGACAATGAGTTTAAAACAATTGGAATGGGTCCCTTCGTCAGGGGGTGCACATCCTAAGGTATATTTCTATACATTTGTATTTGATCATATTTTTATATATTTCTATGTCCTTAGGAGTCTGTTCGAGCTGGAGTCGACTCTGGGGAGAAAGTGTACGTGGCTCGGGCTTCTCACGAAGGAGGAATAAGTAAATACTTTATCATAATTTTCGACTGGAATGTGAGCTCTGATCATTTTCCTTGGATTATAGTTCCTGGAAAGTTGCATAACACTCATTCCCATGTGTACATTCCGTACAACATGGTTGAAGTCCCTATGGCAGAATATGACGTCTTGACTGGTCCAGCTGCAGCCTTGAGCTGGGTTGACTCCAGTAACGGCGAGGTACGTTTAGGCAAATTCGTTGTCCCAACTACCTATAAAATTACCAACTTGTATACCATAGGTGCCAGATACTGCAGTCATTGGGGGTTCCGAAAGCGACGGCGAAACGCTTTACATTGGACGTGTGATCCATAATGGAACAGTTACCGTTGGAAAGGTATTAGCATTTCTTCAATTTGCATGACTTGAAACTAATGTTCCTGTCATAGGTGCATCCATCCCATGGTTGCTGCTACGTTGCATACGGTAATTTTACAGTAGGTTTCCTCATTTCCATGCCTATTGTCATTTTTGATTTATTTTCTAGGAGGGAAAGAACATTGTTACAAGGAGTACGAAATTCTTGTGAAAAACAAGCTCGGCACATTCCTTGGATGTTAGAAGAGAGAATCATTGTTCACGAAAATGTAAAACGAGAAGGTTCATCTGAATAAAAAAATGCTTTCATAAAGGCATTTATGCAGAAACTATCTGCTTCCTGGGCTGGGTGGTCAAAGGAAACCGAAATCATGATAATGATGATAACAAATGCCAGCCTTTATCATGGCAACCAACCGCAAACAATGACAGTATCATTATTCTGTTTATGACTTTGAGTCATCATTTGAGCCTTGAACCTTATCGTTTTGTGAAAGTTATCGTTTCACCGCACCTTTGAACATAGGAGGCTCATTTGTAATTTTCAACCTATTAATAATAAGCGAAAGGACAACGATTGATAAGACCATAAA
>JAQIWU010002965.1:0-10721 GCA_034696445.1 Isotomiella minor
AAATTACAGTGTGCCGACCACTTGGATAAAGAGAGAACAGCAGGTAATACAACCAACCAACCTTCGCCACACCTTCATGCACGCTTAAAAGTAATTTATTCCTGTTTTTGAAGGATTATTTAGGATTTACTAATAACATCTTTTATTTTATAAAGCAGCGGCCCATATTCGAACCACCTGCAACCTTCTTTCCTCAATAAAAAGCCATAAGTTTTAGGCCTTAAGTTGTGGTTTCTCCAAAAGTGGTGGTGAAAGTTTTACGCAGAGAAAATCCCCGTTAAACGAGTGTATGTGTGTGTGAATCTTGTATATAGACTTTCACCGTCAAAAAAAGTTTTTTGTCAAAAAAAACCCTTGTTTGCTGCCTCGCACATTTCATTTCTTGGTCTCCTCAAACCCTCATCTCATGACTTTTTGATGACACTGGAGTGTGTACATGTAATTACTCTAGAGAATTAATCGTTGATAGAAACTTACTGCCTTATATTTTCAGGGAGTTACTACTGACAGGAGGGCAAACAATCTCATTTGGAGACACCAATTCCCCACTCTCAGGGAAAGGAGAGATAAGAGAGATATAAACCTCTTGAATAATAAAGTAGGAAATTAGGATGGAACAAGGCAGGCTGATTTCTCAATAAATAGAACACCAAATTAGAGAAGCTTCATACGTCAAACTGAGAGACTTAATTAATTTCTATATACCTACCTACCCAGAGAATTTGATAACAGGAGGAGGGAAAGTTTGTTCATTGTTCCTTTCAAAACTGAATATTGTTTACACCTTCACTTCACCCACGCACATTTTTTAGGTGGTATATAGACGCAATAGGTGGGAACCTGTATCGAGCTAATGAAAGCCAAGCCAAGCCAACCTACATAGCTTTTCAAAACTTCAGTCAGGGTGCTTTTTGCCAGGGAAGAAAAATGTTTCGCCTTTCTCTTAAGATGAAGTGCAATGAGGCGAAAAGAAGTCTTTCGACTTTCACCAAACCCCGAGAAAAGAGAAACCCTCATATAAAACACATAACGAAAATACTTACTACTTACAGACCTGAAACAAATGAAACACAGGAGCAACCAACCCAAGACGAATGAAGAATATGGTTCCAGTCATGCTTGAAGGTTTATACGATTTCTCTTTCACTTTATTTTATTTTATATATTTTATCTTGGTTTGGACTTGTTCTCCTCTGCCTGCCTCTAGACTTCCTTTCCTCTCCACAAGCAACCTTTCTTCTCCTTCTTCTTCATCATCATCATCGGAGCAAAAAAGGAGTTATGTAAAGCAACAGAAATGAAATGAAGGAATGGGCCATGGTAAAAGGAAAACTAGGTTAAAATGTTCCACTTAATCCACAACATTCCTTCATAATACATAATACAAAGACTGTATAAATATTTCTCGTTGGTAAATTTACTCCAAGAGAGAAAGAGAAGGACAAGGCTTTTTACTTTTCATTGTATGAACAGTCAGAGTCTCATTCTTCTCTCACACCACCACCCTCTTTTGCTTTCTCTTGAAGAATCTCCCTTCACTTTTCACATTTCAAATGATGTGTTTAATTTACGTCCTCAAAAATATAAAACTGCCACCTTCCATATGTACTAGACTCCCTAAAAAGATGCCGTTGTTGCTAAATAAGTTAATCCTGCCAACTTTCTCTCTTGGAGAAGCGGGTTTCGGTTTCTCTACTGAAATATTCCTTGTCATTGATATTTTAATAAATGATGACCCAAGTCAGTCTGATTTTGAATTACAACCACGTTGAGACCTTCGTTGGTGGTTTTCTCCAACAGAAATAATAACCTTTCTCCCTTCTTCTTCTCTCTCTCGTACCTTTAGCCAACGTTGTTGTTGAGGGAACCTAGTTACAGACGAGAGGGAAGTATTGATTATACGCTTGTTTCTGCTTCAATGATAATGATACAGCTTCCTCCCATCATTCTATTCTGCTCCCTTTCCTCCTCTCTTGCAGAAGTATCATCTTCGACGATCAATTAGGTACCGGGGGAAAATAGCTTCTGCTTCTTCTGAATGGGAATAGGAATCTCTCTCAATTTGTTCGACTGGCCAATTGCCCAAGGACTGCTTAGAGATACTACACTGCCACTGTCGGTTGGTCGGTCATAGAGCGAAATAAATGAACCTGCCAACTTTATACGCCTTTAAAGACAGGATTGATGATGATAAGGGTCATATAATAAAATTTCGAGTCCGGTGTTTCTGCCAACTACATACAACTTCATAATTCTATATGTGAAAGTCACTTTTTTGTACCTCCGAGTGTATATATAGAGAGAACTAACTAATGTCATTTAAAATGCTGACGACAACAGATTGAACGACGCTGAGAGTCTCAATAGGTCATGGTGGATGGAAAAAGATGTCATGCCTTAAGTACCTAAACCTACATACAGAGGAACCCATCGCCATCATGACATGACATGGCGACGTCCCCATTTCTATTATAATGATAAACTACGAGACGTTCTTACAATTACCATTTATGAGGCAGGGTCTATATATACAATTCTCTCTTCTTCTTATGTGAGGAGGAACCGAGAAAAATATGCAAATTTTTCGAGGATTTCATTCGGTTTTTAGAGATGCTGCACTTGAGGCATTTATGTTATTCTTTTCTATTGCTCCCCTGTGAGTCTTGGGAAGAAGAAGAGGAGGATGTGATTTTATAAAATCTAGTCACTTTTCCGACATTATACCTTCCTCTCCTTTAAGTTGCATCACTGCATGGGAAGAGACGAGAAGAGGACGTCGTAATTTAGTTTTCCTATAGTTGAATTTTATTAGTAAAAGGAATGAATAACTTTTCTCTGATCCAATGGGCTCAACTTTATCTCGTTTTCACTCTCCTTTTCTCTTTCCTATTCTTTCTCCCCATGTTTCCTTTCATGTCTCACGGTTGAGTGACCAATTTACATTTAGGCAAAGTTGAATTGCCGGTACAAAAAAGAATAATAAAACCTCAGCAAGATTCCCTTCTCTTCTCTCTCATGATCAAACGTGTGTAATATTTTGCACTTAATTGCAAATAATATGATAAAGTCTATCGACCATAGGAGCCTTCTCTCTCTTTTTCTCCATTCGACTTTATGACGGGCGTTTTTTTATGTCCCATGAATTTATATTCGCGTTTCTGCCATAATTTTTCCTTCATGTTTAAATAACGTCGTGTGTTTAACATATACATTACCCACAGGTAGGTAGATAAGTAACCTGAGGTTTCCACCACAACGTTTACGATGGCCTGTATATAATTAACTGAAACACGGCCTCGTCTTCGCCAATTGACCATCGTAGAAGACATGAAATTGTTATGTCGATATTAAGGCAGGGTTCTCAATTTGCTAATGATTTTCTAAAGCGAAAGCTGCGTGAATGAGATGGGAGGGAACAGGGAATAAGGAACCTAAAATGCAAAAAGAAATAGGCCATGCTACACTTGTGAAACTGGCCCCAGTTCACACAAAGTAAATGACTTGACCTCTTTCTCTACGAATGACTATAAAGTCCTCAAGTTAAGTTACAAAAAAATCATACGGCCATTAGAAGGCTACCAATGTCACAATTGTCAAATCCCCCTCCCTCCCCTTTCCCTCCTCACAGATAATTGAAGTTGAAGGGGCTAAACTTTATTGAAAAGATTTAAGAGGTGCTTCCAATCCCTTTGATGATATCTCCACAGAGAGGTTAAGTTAAGTAATACGTTGATGATGTGACTACATGTTGTTGACCAAAGGTCCTATAAATATTTAAGCATCCTCTCTCCCTGTGTAAGAATCGTTTCTTTAGATGTAACAGTATCAAGTTAAGTTAAGTGATCCATGAAAACAGCCATCACTACACACTGATGCTGCCCATGCGACAACACCCTGTTTTTCTTCTCTGTGCCTTCCTTTCCTTCCTGTGACTCTGACTCGACCAGAGGAATGGAGAGGAGCAGTAAGGAAAGGAGAAAGTTACAAATGATGACAATTTTCCGCTCTTTGTATCTAGCAAGCTAAGCAAGAGCACCCTCACTTGACTTCTCTTGAGTTTGCTACGTCCGCATTCCTAGGCATTCTACATTCCCATCATACCATCAGGATTGAGATTGTGTGCTACTTTCTACACCCTACACCCAGGACAATGGGAAATAGCATGACCAGCATAGTATTATTGTTGTGAACATTTAAATTGTGGTCAACCAAGGCCAAATTGAGATAAGTACTGCGGGCGAAATAAAATAAAAAAAAATTCTCTTTGCCGGAAAGTGAAAAGTAAAGTAGGTCATAGCTTTCTTTAAAGTCTTCTAAAAATGAGACCATTAAGACGCCACGACCAGGGTAGAAAACTAAACTAGAATTTTTTTTGAGAGGAGAAGAAGAAGAAGAAAGATGAAAGACTATGGGGGACCCTACCACCACATCCACATCCTTCCTGCTTCCATACCATGTCACACAAAAAAAGCCTTGATTTGGCTTATAGCATTGCCTCAACAAATTTGGCGAAACCAATTCAATTTCATTTCATTTGTGCCCATCCCCTATCCCCTTGTTACACTTTTTTTGCGCACATAGCAAAAAAAAATAAACCGCTTGGTTGGCAGTGTGTTTTTATACCCGTTCAAAAGTAAACAAGGGAAATTAGGAATAACATCTAGAGACTCAGATAGGATAGAAGTGAAGTGGGAAAAATTGCAATGGGGAAAATCTCGCAGACTCAACTTTCTCTCTGTCGAGGTTCTGTTCTCTTTGGTTGGTGAAAGCAAGCGGGTCATCACCATCGTCAGTTTTGGTATTTGGTTTGTCAGTGTGGTTCTACAGTAATTACAACAACAGTCTAAACTGCCGAGTTGTTTTGTTGTAAACCCAAAATGCAGCAACCGAAACACAGTCGTTACTTCTTGAAGTGAGTCTACCTCAATGACAACATAATATCAAAATCATGCTATCTTATTTGAACAGACGGACTTGCCATTTTATAGATCATCATCATCATTTATTTCATCTATTCACATTTTGTTTTTTGTGTGTGTGTGTGGAAAGTAAAACAATTGTGGGACTCTAGGGGTGGATGATGGGATAATGTCATGTATTGTACCTACCTATGCATGTTGCAGACTTTTCTATTTCTATACCTTTTCTCTTTTTCCTTCCACGACTGACTGTGTGATGTCCCATTGTGCCTCATTTAGTTTTATCCTTCCACCCTGTCACTTTGTCTGACCGACCGACGTTCCTTTCCCCTGTCACAGTCATTTGTTTCAATCCATGGGAAATGACAAGGTAACAAAAGGCCCTGGCAAATTATTTGCATCGCGTGCGTCTCTCTCTCTCTCTCTCTCTTGAGACATACATAGTTTAGATAGTTTTTCCCGTATAAAACGTAGGTATATTGAATCAAGTTTGTCAGTCAGGTTGTACCTCTTTTTATCCTTGGTCTGTCAGGTAGTTCGGTTATAAAAGAAATATAATACTAATAAAATAGCGAATAAAAAGCATGAGATGAAGAAGGATAATTGCGCATCAGAGGATGAATGAATACAAAGACTCCTTCCTGCATCTTACAGGAGAAAAGAGAAGAAAAGCCTCCCTTCAATTCAGAGCCAAGGTATAAAGTAATTGGATGAAGAGAAGCGAAAGCCAAGATAATGAGGTAAAAGTTGTAATTAGTCTCAGTCAGTCATTCGTTTCCATGAAGTGAGCTATTATTCTGACGGCTATTATCCTCTATATATAGGAAGAAGGAACAGAGGATGTGCTTGTGCTTGTGTGTGTGTATTTGATTGAAAAAAAGAAGGACAGGATGTGAGAGAAAGGAAAGCAAGCGGTGTGAGAAAACAAGAGAGAGAGGAGAAAGCAAGTTCCCAAGAATATCTCACATCACCTTGATTCTTTCAAATGAGTTGGCAGGCAGAGAGGCAGGCAGTGGGAAAGTTTTAGGAGAGAGAAAGAAAGTTTGCAGCAGGTCTACGTTAAAAGGTGAAAGGCATGGTTACTAGAAATAGAAAAAGACTTGTCGAATCGAGAAACGTCAGCCGAGTTCACCCTCGTAAAGGTACACTTCTAAGGCTAACTCACTCAAGCTTTTTATTCTAATATAAAACCCATTGCCATGCCATTACATTTTCTCCTTAACACACCTTGATTTGATCAGCTTTTATGCATTGCATGCTTGTAGGTATGTCGACAATGTAATGGCCTACTATACGACTACCACCCACCGTTCTCGAATATGCAGATGAATGGATGTGGAGCATGGAAACTTCAAAGTGTAAAATGAGACTTTCCTGCAGTAGCCAAAGAGTCAGAGAGAATAACATAGCATAACATGAGCAAAAGCAAAAGCAAAACTGCGAGAAGGAGAAAGCAGAGCATGCAAACAGGGTTTTATAGGTCGTTTGAACGATATTAGCGTAAAAGTTGAAGTTGAGGGAGTCGAGTTGGTGTAATTATCATATTACATCATATCAACTTTCTACAAATTATAGAAGCCCAACCAAAAATCACATTTCCTTTCCTTCGATCTTCCAAGCTTCCAGGCTCAACTTACATTCTACTTTAATGAATGGTAGGTTCAAAACTAACCTCTGAGAGGGGTGAAAGGTTTCGTTGATGATTCTTTTTTTTCCTTGGGTGGGGCTACTTACTCCCGTAAGGTTGAGTGCCGCAGGAGAGCTGGTGGTGGTGGTATTTTATTATGTTTTATGTTTGTATGTGTCTGTCTGTGTGTGTGTGGGAGAAAACAATGCGGCGACGGCTCTCTGGAATTGGACGCACACTTGAATGCAAAAAGGAAGTAGTTGGTAGAAAGCAAAATGTTCTCTCTCCCTTTCGTCCTTTTGCTATTTTTGGAGAGACTGGTGTGATGTGAAGCACACAAAGAGCAATTTCACCCACTGGCAATGACGATGATGATGACGAGGACAGGAGTGTGTGTGGAAATGCCGCACTTTCTATGTACTTTTTCCGCTTAATGAATGTGAGAAATTTTCAATCCGGATGCAAGAAGGTTTGACGAAAAACTACTACACAATTTGCAGAATGAATGAGAACAGAGCGTGTGTGGATGTGATGTGAAGTCCGCACTGGGTGAGACGAGAATGAGGTGTTCACGTTTGAGAGTCTCGCGTATAGCCAAAAGTCTCTCTAGTCTAGAGCTTGAGTGAAAGTCAGCCAAGGAGTGGGGATTGGGTGGATGGCGAAAAGGAGAAAGCAAGCACACACACGAACACACAGCAGTGAAAGTAGGTAGGTAGGTAAAAAGTCTAAGTCTAAAGCTTTAGCTGCCTACGTTAAGTTAAGCGGCCTACTCACATCACATCGACTTTACTTTACTCTGGTCTGGTCTAGTTTAGTTCAGCTCAGTTTAGTTTAGTTTGGATAAGCGGATAGAAATCGGACAAAACAGATATTGCAAAGCAACTTTCTCTCTCTCTCATTTTCAATATTTCCCATTTTTCCTCCTTTCCCCACCTGAGCTCCTCAACTACGTAATTTGCTCTTTAGTAGATAATGTCTGATATGTGTTACCCAGACACTCATGTCACTCCTTATCCAACATCCTTCATCACGAAATGAAATGCCATGGAAAAAAGACACTCACACATACACGCTTCTTTCTTTCTTTCGTCATCACACTTACCTACTTTACTTACTTGTAAGGATAGAAGGGTGGTGGGTGGCTATGGCTAAGTACTCGGTCGTCCGTGGGACGGCGATATGTATGCGATGCGTATATTATTCTCAGTTCTTATCGCTTAAGAGGTACGGGACTACTCGGTACAATGTTTCGCCATTCTGCGCTTTTCCCTGTTTTAAATTGCTCTCCTTTCCTTTCCTCTCTTTTACCCCATGGAGTTTTCTTCTTGTTCAACCTCTTTCTCTCTCCCGTTTAAGTCTAGTCAAAGCGTCAAAGACAGCAAGTAAGAAACCTCTGCCTTACGATTCTCAATGAAAAATTCTACACTTCTTCCTCCTTTCCTCGGTCTGCTTGCTTGCTGCTGCGGGTGAATTTCTTGACTATAAAGGGAATTGAGTTGGCGCATTTACTCTTTTTGACTCTCTCCGACGTTCTTTTAGACTCTTCTTTTCTCTAGATGGAATGGAGAGGTGAAAGAGGAATAGTTTTGCAGGAGGGATTTAGATTGGAATTCTTGGCCTTTCTCTTCCTCCTTTTTGCATGCCTGTGTAGTTTCTGTGTGCAGCACTGATCTTAAGTATACAAATTCTGTCACTTCCCTATCTCATCTCATCACATCCGTTTCTTTAGAAGAAGACCTCTTCGCTGCTGCTTTCTTTTTTTTGGTTTCATTCTGTTGGCACTACCACCAACTTAACTTCCAATCCAACTTATCCAATAGAAAACGTGCCTTTCTCTCTAGCCAGACAATTATCCTTCTTCTCTACTGCTAAGAGAGAAACTTATTTTACTACACACGGCATTCTAACTATAACCCCGCTTTTTTAACAGTCCAAGAAAAAAAAGTGAAAATGAAACCGGACATGACCTGCTCAGAGAAGCAAATATGGTACAATCATATCCTCTTTTATTACCTAAGTATGTACAGGAAGGACATACCATATGCACTCATTTCTCAACATTCTTGTTCAATGTTTAATTTTTGTCTAAACTGCTTTTCCCTCCTCCAAACTTTTTAGTGTGTTTTATCCCATCGTCTGTCTGAGAAGAGGAGATATGTTGTAGAGGTGTGGAGTGGCAAATCAAATTTAGAAAGTCCTCTCCAGATTTAAGCTTGTCGAGAGAAAGTGCAATAGCACTAAAAAAGAGTGTCTAAAGGAAAACTTTTTCCCAGTCTGCGGAAAACTTAAAGTCTAATCAACAAGGACCACAAATTTGGATTACCTACACTACACACCACTACGACGCCTGATGGCTGATGGCGTCGTCCTCTCGTAGTGTAACTCCCCAAGTCCCACTTCTTTTCCCTGACTCTCGATCGTGACCTAAATGTGTCGACTCTTTTCCTTTTCTTTTTTTTTTTAGGATCGATACTAGTCTTTTACCTCATTTCTTTTTCCTCACACTTACACACTTACGTCTATGCATTGTTGCTCCTTATGTGGGTGTGTAAATGTAATATCCATGTAATATTTCCTTGCAGAACTTCAATATATTCTACTTCTTAAATTTGATCACATAAACACAGAATCACAATTTGTAACGGGAAAGCCTTACCTTAATTGGGACAAATCCTTCAAATATATAAACAACTTTTTTGTTGATGCGTGGATGTCATCATGTCTATTTCCCGAGTATAAATATTCATTCCTCACGCATGATTACCATAAAAAGCAAGGCTTCATTAACTTTATGTCATCAAGGTAGATTGGGATATTTTGAGTACTTTGCATGTTTAATGTTCGCATGACAACAACAAAACAATGCTTTAAAAAACAAGACCATGACTTGCGTCAAGGTTCATTGTGTAGTACTACATACACGGGAGAAAGTGTGAACAAAAGTCGTTGACTCTCTTCTACTATTCTTCCACATCAACAGTCAGAGGGAAACACACTCCTAATCAATTATTAAAGCTACTTTTGCCCTCCTTCAAATCCCTAAATAAATTCCTCCATTCTCACGTCGTCTTGACTTCTATGCTTGTCTAGTCTAGTGATGCGAGATGCGTCTTCTTCACTTGACTCTTTGCAAGTTAAGTTAAGGAGTGGGAAATTCACAAAATCTGTCCTGAATAGATAGATAGATACTATCATCCAACGTACTTTGCTCTCCTCGAGAAAAGAAAGTTTTCCTTGGAAAGTAGAGCAGGGGAGTTGACTTTGCTAATAACAAATTGGTATTTTTGATAAACCAACACTTGCCTTCTTCAACTTCAACCATCATCACTTTTGTTTCTCTATCTCCTCTCAAGACAGGGGAATCAATCAATAGACACTCTCACTCTCTCACTTTTGAATTCAAATCTATCCATAAAATAATGTTACGAAACAACTTCGTTTCGTAGTCAGTCGTATGTAGCATTGTGAAATAAAATAATAAAAAAACAACTTTCATCTTATCTATCTTCTTCCCTCTCCTTTCATCTTCTCTTTTATTGCCACTTTCTTTCTGAAAGAAAATCGAAGACAGCTAGCAGCGGACGGAAGGAAGGAAGGAAGGAAGAGGAAACTTGCCTACTTTACTTTACTTTACGCCTTATCCTCTCTACACGCCTCTCCCGATCCCGACTTAAGAATCACAAGGCGGATGTTGACTTGCACATTATTTATTGTATTTTTTGGTATCGCCTATCGTATGTATGTGGATCATGTTTGTAGAACAGAAGAGAAAAAATAAATGAGAATGGGTGAAATGCATGCAGACTTTCAACAAGGCGTCCAACCTCCTCCTCTTGAATTGTAATGTATCAACCAGAGGGCTGGCTACTGAATGACTTTGACTTTTATGGTCTATAATCCATCATTAAAAATGAATATTTTATTGATTGACAGAATTATCTTTAAAGCTCAGTTCCCTCTATTCTGTTATGTTTGTTGCAGGGAGTTGCAAAATATGGGTGAAAACGCTAGAAAAAGTAAAACTCTTTTATCCAACTGCACATCTACACACACGGTCTTTCATATATAATAATTATTATACACTGACAAGAACAAGGTTCAAAATGTGCACCTTTTTCATGTATGAAAGCACGTACTGCTGCAATTCCTATCCTATAATACTACGCCAACATAAG
>JAQIWU010002966.1:0-10713 GCA_034696445.1 Isotomiella minor
AAACCAAACTTCATACGAATAGAATAAATTGCTAAAAAAGCGAATTTCTGACTTTCTGAGAAAGTTGACTTTTCAACTCACATCGTTCCATGGCACCGTACATGTTCCACTCCCAACTAAAAATCGTTAGCTCAACCGAGAAGTCATACTGTCTTTGAATTTGTAAAGTTATGTAAATTCACACTGTTAGAGTGATGGATCCCCCAAATTCGCAAGTTTATGTCTCGCAAGCGCAACCCCAGTCAGAAGTGGGTGCCACAAACGGCAGCAGTATCGGTGAATTCGGACTTGGAGACATGATAAACGAAGTCATTGCACGAATCCTGCTCTACATCAACCCTGACGAGAGACAGCGGCTTCGTGCCACCAGCATCAAGTTCCGAAACGTCATTGATGAAATTTATGGGATGAAAGTGCGGATTAAGAACAGTACGAGTGACCTCGTCATGAATTGTCCATGGGCAAAAGAAGTTGAACTCAACAGCATGACCAAACCCTTTGACTCAATCTCATTTTCCCAGTCAATCAGAAAACTCGTCTTCTCAAACATCGTTGTCACTTACAATCTTGTCTCCTTTTTGAAAGAGTGTGGAGATTCAATCACCCACCTCAGCTTTATCAACATCATCCTGGACCTTCCTGTGAACGACCCTTGGTCTCAAGTCCTACCTGAAACAATCCAGCTAAAACAGTTGGACACATTGGAAATCAAATGCTTCACTTTTGCAGACGGGGTCGTGGACATACTCAACTTCGTCAATGAAAAGATCACTTTCTTCAAAATTAAGAACGTGGTTGTGAACGTCCAAAATCCCCCTGTCATTCCATACCAAGTCCTCTTCCAACAAAGGCTTCCAATAATGCCTCCTGGAGTTTCCCCTCATCCACTCATTGGTCTCCTCAGAAAATTGCGGCCAACGCTGAGAAAATTCATGATAGGGCGACCCAACATGCCAACCGTACTGCAATTCTACCCTCCGTCACAGCCTCAAGAGCCAGAAGGTGTTGAAGACGAACAAAACGTCATAGGCGTGGAGTCACCACCACCTCAGTTGGAACAATTGGAGATTCACCCTTACTTCAGAGAAGAGTGGACCCCACTTCTTCATGGACAACTGTCGCTGAGAATTATGAAGTTGGGGAGTTGCAACGTGGGCCGCTGGCCAGAAATTGTAGACGCAGTGACAAGCAATTCAAGAACTTTGGAGTCATTCACCATTGGTGGTCTAAGCTTTGGTCAGATTTGGGATTGTGCAATTTTTCAAAACTGCTTCAACCTGAAGGATCTTGCGATTGAAATCTCTCACAGTAATAAGGTCAACTTCTCTCTTCTGCCCCAGCATCTGAAGGCCCTGAGCGTATTCGGCCCTGTACAATTGAGCGAGATTGTTGGAGTTGCAGAGTCCCTCGTAGGATTGGAATCCATAAAGTTTACACATTTGGGCAGAATCGCAGAATTCAACAACGCGGAAGAAGACAAGATAACGTTGGAGGTGTTCAAGTCTTTGCTCCAGCTCCCAAACCTCAAAAGCCTCGTGTTCGCCACATGCTCCACTATCAGCATCGATTGGGACATCATCTCCTTGTGGTGCGCTACCGTTGAAGGGACGCCAGGGTTCAACTATACGGAAAAGTACTTTCAAACCCACGGTGAATTCTTCAGAAATGGAATAACCGTGCAATTGTCAGAAGAATTTAAGAGAGACAGCTTTGACTGGGCTTTGGTGCCGCCGTTACCAGCACTTCTTTCCCCCACGCCCTCACTGGATGAAACAAGTAGCAACGATAGCAGCCCAGGAGGAGGAAACATGCCACTTTCAGAAGACCCTTCGGACGATTCAGTCATGATTCCTGGAACACCGATGACCACAGATTGAAGAAATAACCTCTCACCAATTGAGAGTGATGAGCACTTTGCGAATGAATTCAGAGCTTGCTGAACATTGATTGTCTCACTAAATTACACTAAATTTTCTCAGTGAATAATATTCATGCTACTTACTAAAGCAGAGTCGCACATTGCCCCAATCATTTTAATACATTGTAATTCTAAGGGTTTGGGTTGATCTAGAATGTCAAAAAAATGTCGAGCAAGCATGGACATCAGAAAAGGAAGACATGATAAATATAGATACCATCACATATCAGGTGTCCCATCAGGGAAGAGGAGACAAAGATAAGAGTAATTATTGCAAGGGCTTCTTAACACAATGAAACAACTTTCTGCTCTCACGACATTGGCATCATGAGTTGTCGCGTTCTCGTCTCACCTCACGTCTCACATCGACCCTGCATTTGCATATGTTAAAGGCCTTCCATTGTCCCTTAAATTCAATTAAGAAGTGATGAGAAGCACCCTTACCATGTCCTACTCCCAGCACAAGCCTTTCCTATTTCATACTGGTGGTGTGCTACCAATTAGATGTTGTGGAACTCATTAATTCCAAACCAGGGTCGACGCAGAAGTCAAATTCTCATTCGTCGCAAAGCCGTTCACCATTCTTGTTCTCGACTCGACGGCTTCTTGTTTTCTACCGTCAACAACAACAATCATCCAAGTCGGTTTTTTGTTTTGGTTTTGCAAGTGTTCATTATTTCACTAAAAATCACAATGAAAGCAGTATTCCAATCAGGACTCTTTGTCCTCATCCTGTGGATTGTTTTTAGTCCTACCTGTGGTTTGACCGTTGAAGAGGAATTGACACTTACCAGAGATGAGAAACGTGATTTGGACAAGGTAATAGGAATCTTTCATACCACCGAACCCCATAAACCAATCTACAAACTTTTATTTTTGGCAGTTCAAAATGTATGTGGAAAACGATTTGAACGTTACACAGTCCTACATGAAGACGGATATCTATTTGATCAAATGGCTAAGAGGCAAGTTCATACAACTTTCGAGATAAGGAACATGTCTTTACCATTTATGATTAGTCGCCAAGTTGGACACATTTCGTGGCAGTGCTCAGGATCTCTTTAAGGACCATTTAAAATGGAGAGAGGAAAACAGAATTGATGACGTCTTGTCAGAGGATTTTTCCAAACTTAGAGAATCCTTGTATCCCATTTTCTTAGATGGAGAGGATAAGACTGGACGACCCGGTAGAGCTCCTTTTGTACAGCAAAAACAACAAAGTTCATTCAATTAATTTAATGACAGTCATTGCGGCGGATGCGAGTCAATGGGACGTTCGAGGGGCTGTTCTTGCGGGCCTGAAGGAGAAAGCAGTTCGACTCATCTACTACTCCATAGAACTCCAACTGAAAAAGATCAGAGATAAACAAGCTCTGGGGCAGAACGTGACTCAAATGATTGCCATATTGGACCTCAGTGGTTACAGCATTATCCAACACGGATGTCTCAATTGTGAGTAATTGTAAAATCTAATCCACAGCAATGAGAATGAAAATAATGCTTTCCCCAGGTATTTCAATTTATGTGGACTTTATTCGAAGCTTCATCTTTCGCTATCCTTACATGACAGATTCTTTGATATTCGTGAACAGTAAGCAATACGAAGAAAATTATGGTTCTGACTCTAAATGTATATAATTTTGTGTACAGCTCCACCCATTTTTGAGATCATTCTTGACACCCTGAACCTTCGAAAGGCGAGAATTGTAACAGTCAAAGTATTTGGGAAGGACAAGAGAGAGTGGAGAAAGTATTTAACAAGTAGAATTGATGATAATCAACTTCCCAAATTTTTAGGAGGCAAGTTGGAAGGCTAATCAATAAGTAATGGAGGAATTTAGGAATAAAATTTTGTAGTACAAGATGTTGAATGATATTACTGCTACCGTCTAACTAACTGACCTTGACATCAGAACAGAACAACATACAAGACAATCGTGTAAATTACCACTTGCGGTACGGCAAATACTTTCCACTCATGATGACTTTGACGCGATCACCTTTTGGATCCTCTTGTTTTTCGACGAACATTTCAAAGTCGATAGCACTCATAATCCCATCCCCAAACTTTTCTTGGATAAGTTCCTTCAGGGTCAGACCATACACGAGACTGATTTCATGAAACCTGTAGATGAAAGGGTCTTGAAACTGGGTTGATGCTGGTAGAGTTTGTCCCTTCATTGGGCATGGGGTACAAAGAGTCTCAACCAACCCCTCTGGAATTCCTAAGAAGCTGGTCAGTTTTTCTGCTGATTCTTTGTCCATGGAGTTTTCTCCCAAACAACAGGAAGTCACCTATTGGGATATTGTATACATCATTTTAGTGCCTTTTAGTTTGTGCCTTTTAGCCATTAGCCAACCCACCCACACTGGTGACCTTCCTACTGCATTTGCAATTTCCTCCCATGTTTTTCCCTGAAGCTTTTTGGCTTCCAGGATTTGTTTGGTGCAGGCTTCTCGGGGAATTTGCATACATGATAAGGCACCCCCTGCTGTGTTACTTGCCATAGCTTTTCAGATTCACAATCAAACAATTCAACAAAAACCAATATATTCACTTGTGATCAATGACCTGTGATACGAGTGTACTAAACTCTAGCAGTTGATGTTGACTAAAGACAAAGTAGCGATAGTGAGTATCCGTTCAAAATAAAAAGATCTAAAATTAGAATATGTGATGCACACTGTGACACGGGATTAAGAAAAAGATGTTGTGAGATACACAAAACAAGCTCGTATGGAAAAATAGGTTTATTTTTCTCATTCATAGCATGGAGTCTAAACTTACGCACTGGACATAAGTAAAGTCTCGATTTTTGTTCGTACACACTATTATACATGTCATGATTAAGCAGGGTGATAACACTGATAGAATTTGTTGACTAATTAGTTTAAGATTTAACAGCTTAACAGTAATTTTACATTCCATCGTATGCTGGTCCACCTCCTCCTTCTGGAGATACCCAATTTATGTTTTGGGATACATCCTTAATGTCACAAGTTTTACAATGTATGCAGTTCTGAGCATTTATTTGCAACCTTTCTCCTTCACCACTTTCTACTGGCACGAACTCGTACACTCCTACAATAAATGCAAAAAAAGAATATAAATTGCATCCGCAAAATTGATCTGCGCAAGTGGATCAGCATATGCTTATGCACAGTACCTGCCGGACAGAAACGTCCTTCCGGACCTCCAAAAGTCTTCAAATTCACATCAACAGGGATACTGTCGTCTTTCAAAGTAAGATGAGCTGGTTGATCACCCTCGTGATTAGTCCCAGTCAACGCAACGGAAGTTAAGAGGTCAAAGCTTAATACTCCGTCAGGCTTAGGATATTCGATTGGAGTGGCTTCTCCGACTTTCTTTAGTCTTGAATGATCAGTTCCTCCATGAGAGAAAGTCCATGGCTCCTTCCCTCGTAAGAAGCCATACACTGCACCAGTGTATAGTACACCTCCGTACAAACCTAGTGAAGTGTGGAACGCTGGACGAACATTTCGTACTGAATGAAGTTCGCTCCAAATCCAACTGGATTTTAGTTTTTCAGTGTAAGATATGGGTTCGATTGCTACATAATCACAAATAAAACAGTTACATTTGACACGGGCTAATGTGAAGCGCAAGACTTACAAGCACCGCTATCGCTTTCTAGTGCTTCGAATATACTTTCAGCGGCTAGCATTCCACTTTTCATTGCGTTATGGGTCCCTTTAATTTTTGGAAGGTTCAAAAATCCTGCCGCACATCCGACCAAACATCCACCAGGGAAAGTTAGTTTGGGGATGCTTTGAAATCCACCTTCATTAATTGCACGCGCCCCATAGGCTATCCTGAATTGAGTTACAAAACATTCATTATTGTAACGTACTGCTGCAAAATTACTATATGACATGAATGTAGAGATTATATATGCCTATCTGCGTACCTTTTTCCTCCAGATAAAGTGGCACTAATTGATGGATGATGCTTCCACCGCTGAAACTCTTTAAATGGATGCATATATGGATTGGAATAGTCTAAGCCAACAACAAACCCACAGGCCACAAGTGGGGTGTCTTCATTGAGGTGGTACAGGAAGGAGCCTCCATATGTATGCTTATCTAATGGCCATCCCACAGAGTGTTCAACCTGCCCTGGCTTATGCTTATCCTTAGGAATCTCCCATATCTCCTTCAGTCCTATTCCGTACGTCTGTGGCTCAGCCTTAGATCGTAAATTGAACTTTTGAACCAGTTGTTTTGTCAAGTGACCGTGACATCCTTCTGCAAAAAGCGTGCACCTTGTATGAAACTCCATCCCCCTTTCGAATGAAGCCTGGCGAATCAAAAAGTGTTGAAGTTATAAAATAGACAAGGATTGTTGTTAACTCTTGGACACCTTACCTTCGGAGACCCATCTTTAGCAATCCCCACGTCATTCGTAGCAATCCCTTTGACGGCACCCTTCTCATCGTAGAGAATCTCGGCAGCAGCATATCCAGGATAGAGCTCCACCCCCATGGCTTCTGCCTGCTCTCCCAACCATCTCACGACATGGCCCAGTCTCACAATGTAGTTCCCTTTGTTATGCAGAGGAACCCAAGGGGGGATGGGGAGTGGGATCCTCCCTTTCTCCGTAAGGAAGGAGAAGATGTCTTTCGTAACCGGCGTTTTAAGAGGCGCTCCTTTCTCCTTCCAGTCAGGGATGAGTTCATTCAAGGCATTCGGCTGTATCACAGCACCAGACAAAATGTGACCTCCAATCTCCGCCGCTTTCTCCACCACACACACTCTCAGCTCTTTATTCTTTTCCGCTGCCAACTGCTTTAGTTTTATTGCTGCAGACAAGCCTGCTGGACCTCCTCCAACGATTACGACGTCTGCCTCGTCAGCGACACGAGTGAAATCAACGTCTGCACACAAAAAATCAAAATTCTGACTTCGAAAAGCAGAGTTTAAACAGGTTATTTGTTTATTACCTTTCCACCTGGGGTCCTTGTCCCTTGGATGAATGGTGTAATGCGTGGTTATCTTTGGAGTGCTGGATGAGGCCAACGTCCTCTCCACTGCGTTCAGGTACCTCTTTGGTTCTGTATTCATAAGAATGTCAATACGTCAAAATATAGAACATAAGGGGACATTCTTACGGTGACGAAGACGTCCAACCCCTCTCAAAAACATTTTGCCAGACGAATAAATAAAAGCCCAGTCCAAAAAAGCAGCTGTCGGTCAAAGTGTAAAGGTCGAGGTCCTTCTCTCCTACCAGATCGTCCAACCACGGCCGGTTCAGTCAATTTGACTTTATAATAATTGTTGCTGCAAACCGAATAATTCTTCCTTTCCTTCTATTGTTGACTTTATTCACTGAACTGACTGACTGCTGACAGTCAGCTGAAAGGACAAAAGGAAGACTCGATTCAGTGATAGTGAGGCAAAGTGAGATTCCTTTGATGGAAGACCATTGTGATTGTGACGAAGGGACAAGTGCGTTCCAAGAAAATTCTTTATTTCTTTTTTTACCAAGCACAGAATTTCATGATAAGCTGTAATTCAACTCTATCGAGAAACAGTGCTTTCTTTTATTGTACAATTTAAAGTCAGTCTCTCTAATGCTACAAAATATACTTCTTCTCTTTATGGATGACTACGTACATCACTTTCTTTTATATATTTCACTCACTTTCTTCAAGTGAAAGGTAACTTTTGTTCATTTCGTCTTGATTTGCATATATTTATATATCACACAACAATTCTAACTTTATTAATTAAACAAGGTTATCATAACAAGAAACAATGCAGACTAAAACAGAAACCTAAATGTAAAGGTTCCTTTTTGGAGCGAGTTTACTTACTTTCACTCACATTCTCCCTGCCAAAAGTAGGCTGGATGCTGCCAAAGGGTATCACATAAAAATTGGTAGATCACAGAAGACAAACTAAACCATTGGTGGTGAAAGTCATTTGCCACCGGTAGTAAGTACATATTTTTCTGACTGAACTGACTTGAAAGAAAGGAGGGAAACATATCGAATTGAGACAGGAGGTAAAATGTCTACCAAAAAACCATGTAGCTTAAAAATTATCTAACCCTTTTACATTTTGTACTACACAACAACATCCCCTTCTACTCTACCCTGCCTTCTTATCAGTGGCAGTTAGCTGATACGAAAATAACATATAGAAGGGGCTACCAACTTATAATAATGAGCAAATCAAGGAGTACATACCTAATTGCTAATGTACTTTACAAAGTACTTGACAAACACACAGCAAAAGGTGTTACTAATCTCTAATCTCTATTTGGAATTGAAAAATTGAACTTTCTCTCTAAAAGAGTGATTCGGCGTCGGTATTACTATTTTATTCTGAGCAACAGAAAGTCCAGCTAAGGCCTACCTACGGTCAAATCAGATCTATCTTCACGTCAAAGTTCTCACAAGTTAGCTACACTCGGTAAACTGAAATTCTATTGATAATACTAAAGTCATTTCATTAACGAACACATTAACGGGCAATTTTTTGCGGCACAAGCGTTTTTGTCTGACAACGCTTTGGCCAAGTGTTAAAATCACCACATTAAATGTGATCAACTAGATTCATATTCTTGTTCCCATTGCGTAAAGGCTGTCCTTTTCCTTTTGTTGTATCAGGCTTGAAGGAATTTGATAAAGTTCAAGAATCAGTGAGCAAGCACTTTTTATCTTCTTTCGATGATGACGTACGCCTGGTCCGACCAGAAGTTCCCGCACTGAAGCTGCCAAGTCTTTCATAACAAGGCTAAAAGAAATGATAATATTAAAGAATGTCAATAAAATAGACAAATGAAATAGTTTTTGCTCACGGTTTCACAAATGTTCATGTTGCAACAATTCTCAATGTCAATCATCTCACAAACGGTGGAAGTGCTGGGATTGTTGTCTATATCAGATCTGTGTGAAACCACTACTCGTCTCCGGATCTTTGGTTTGTTGCTCAGCTTCCGGAGTCGTCTCCACTGTACCCCGATCACAAGAAGGAGAATCGTAATGACTGTGGACATGATAATTGTACTGGTGATGAAGAGAGTGTTCGACGACCATGACGAGGCCGTATCACAAGGTTTCGGCTCTAATTTTTCTCCACAAACTGGTCCACTAAAACCTGCTGCGCACCTAATGTATAAAACAAATACAAACGTTAGTGACCTTATTGTTGTTGGTCCAAGTACAAAAGACTTACAAGCAATGTAATTGAGATTTCAGTTTTATGCACGCTGCCCCATTTTGACAAATGCCGGTTTCCTGTGCATTGCATAAGGTAACATCAGGGTCACGATTAAGCAGACTAGAGTGGGTTGAAGGGTAATCTATCTTTTGGGTAACTTTTTCAAGAGCTACAGTGTCAGCAGTAGAGAAGGTAGAAAAATATGCTTGGTCGCTTTCTCCTTGCCCCAAAAATTGCTGATGTTGAACATTGTTGAGAATTTCGCATTCTGTGGAGTTGAACGATTGAATTAAGGCCAGCCCGTACGGAGTCCCATTACTGTTTCCGAATCTTGCAATAATTTTATTTTTCTTGGTTGGCACATGAAACTCCCAAACAGCCTTATTGATCATGTCAGTCCAGTAAAGTTTGGTTGAACACAATGCAGTTAATGCAAATGGATGCTGGTTTTGATCTTTTGTGATCAATTCCCTCCTGCTATTACTGTTGTTCAGACTGATTCTCTCAATGTTGAAGTATATTCCAGGAGGATTGTCTATCCAATAGAGTTCATTGTTGGCAATGTGTAATCCTTTTGGCTGATCGACATTGTTGACCACGGTCTTCGTAAGATTCTCACTATTCCCCGGTGACAGGTCAAAGGACATTATCTTGCTAGTATTACTCCTGTCCCACATCGCATAGTAGATTACTCTACAAATTAGAGAAAAGTTCGATATAAAACGTCATTCATAGATTGATCGATGCATTGAAGTATGGCAATTCTAGTAAAATGACACTCCTACAAAAAATTGATTCATTGAAACCAAGACTCGCCATTGCATGCGATTTTGTAAAAGCTTGGCTTGGCTTCCTTTTAAGACTATTTGCACACTTACCTAGTAACTGGATGAACAACGCAGCTCTCGAAAGTACCATTTGGATCTTTGAACACTAGCTCTGGTGATGGTGGAAATGTTGATTTATTATCATTACGATCAGTGGCATAGCTCAATCTCCAATTTAAATAGGAATTGGAAATCGGTAATCTCATCACAGACTTATTTTGCTCGTTGCACCAATAAATGCCACTCTGGTAAAGACTCAAGCTCCCAACCCCACTTTTGCTAGGACCTGCAAGTCGTAAAAAACCAATGAATGCATGAAATGACAGTTCATTAATTGAAGACGTACTGGAGTAAAGTTGAAGCGTAGTGTTAGTCTCCAAATAGTGGACCCAGATGGAAGATGAATTTCTAGTAATTACGGTGAAATAAATGGCGTTGGAGTGAAGGTCAGGTACAACGGAGATAATTTTTGCCCTCCATTCCCTCGGCCATGTCACGCTGAGTGGAACCGGGGTAGTAAAAATTGCAGAAGTGTCGTTTGAATTGATTCCCTTGACAAACATCAAGCTATTTCCAGTGGCCACCACAAGATCTAGATATGGAAGAAGATGAAAGTAACTTTTAGAGTTCAGCAAGTTGGTTTGGCAACTTTTAAGTGGTTTCAACTTTATGTCCTTTCTATTCATTAATTCATTCAGTCTCTTTTCACTGCCAAGCCAACTACAAAGAATCGTTGTGAAAGTAATCAACTTTTTACCAGTAAAACAGAATTCATGACATGAC
>JAQIWU010002967.1:0-10712 GCA_034696445.1 Isotomiella minor
CTCAAGTTTTTTCTCTTCTCGATCTGTTCTTTTTTAGGCTTTGTATTCTAGAGGTTAGATTATAGAAGTCCCTTCCAAGGTAGACTGAGGTTTCGGTTTCGTTGGTAGGATATTGAATGAATTGAATTGGGCGTAATAAAAGAAGCAATAAATCTAATTTGAGTCATTCACACCATCGCATCAGCCAGCCCTACCTACGTACGTACCCTAAGTAGACATGTTCCCATTGCCTTGCCTTGCTTGATATTTTCAGGGATCTGAAGCCTTTGTTTCATTCAATTCAATTCAAGTCAGGTTGGCATGGCAAAACCTAAACCCTAATCGTAAATTGCATTAGACCTCTGTGCGACGCTCTGATTTACTCGTTTTTTAAAGGTTTTCCTAAATTATTTATTGGTCATGAGGCCTTAAGGATGATGATAGCTACCTACCTATACTGTTTAGAGGCTACACAGCATTCGCTCGATTAGATGACCTACCCTTGAAGTAATCTAATGTGATCAATGATGCGGCATGGAAAAGAAAGATTCATTCACTTTCACTCTTGGATTTCATTATTGATGGGCTTGGAAAAGAAAGAATGGAAGAATGGAAGAATTGGATTTTCCCTTGATCTACATTCCACACACAAGAAAATTGCATTACATCAACTAAAAGCTTAATCCAATTGGTCGTCCCATCCGATCTAATCTAATCTAGTTTAGTTGTGTCAAAACAAAAAACTGTACACACAAGTACTTTAGACTAATTAGCTTAGCTGTTAAACTCCGACATGAGCTCCTCCGCAATCGTTCGCTTCCTTTCCTTCTTGGTAAGTCTGGAATTATAAAAGTCTTGCTTGTTCTCCACGACTTTTCCGACTTGGAAGTACTTGGGTTTGATGGGGAGGTTGTTACGTTTGTAGAATCGTTTGGTGTCCAGAGCACCTCGGAGCCGGAGAGCTTCTAAATCATTCTTACGATCATCAGTCATTTCTGGAGCTGTCATTCCGAACCATTTAGGCCCTTTTGTAGCTTCCCTTAATTTCTTTTTGATTGCCTTCGTCTTCCTCTTGCCTAGGAGAGGGGTGGCTTCCCAACCACCGTCCTTGTCCAGGAGGGAGAGCTTGGAGTTGGCTAGCAGGTCTGGAGGCAGGATGGAGGTGGATCTAAGGGGTCTCGTCTTCAGGTTGGAGGTAGAAGAAGATGAAGAACTGACACCACTTGGTTGGGCCTTAGTGCCTCGACCATGTTGTCCCAGTCGCTTTGCCAACGCCTCCTCCGCACCTTTGAAGAGGGCTGGGTACTTTTCCCTGAACCCAGGGTTGCTTTCTTGGAGTAGGAAACTACTGTCCCCCATCCTTTTACTGTCTAAAAGGAAAGAAAGGTTAAAGGTTAAAGACCATAAGAAAAGACCATGACAAACTTTAAAAACTTATTTACCTTCTGTCGTCACAAAAAAACACACCGATTCTCCAAACTGACGTCCCTCTTCGTCACTTTAAGCACTGCTAGAAGAAGGTATCAAACCCCAAAATAAATTGACAATTTTTAAAAAGCCAATCTTCAAAATTTTGCCAAAAAAGTCGAAAATCGAGTTGAATTACCAAAAAACATCTGCAAATCACATATCACTTCATCAGCTGAAGTAAATCCAGAGGAACGTGGGAATCCTCCTTTGGCGGCGCAGCTGTACAGCGTCGCTTTCACTTTCAGGAGAACCTTTTTTTGCTTTTTTAGCCTTTTTGCATGGTTTCCTTTGGCCACTACTACTGGAACAAATTGAGACAATCCTAATGATCTGTTATGTATGTAGGTATGTGTAAACTGACAAAGTTTTATGGCTCATTCATTATTATTAGGCAAGGCAATGACTTAATATTTAAACGATAACTTTTCCCATAAAAGTGTGAATTATGGGGACCAGATTCTTCTACATAACATAACTATCATCTGGACTCTCTGGAAGTTATTATGGATGCATGTATGATGTAGCAAATAAAGTAATAATAATAATAATGTGCCCTCGAAGAAGAAGATAGAGGGGTTGATTTATGACTTGAAATCCCTATAAATGCACATTTAACATTTTTTTTGCAACTTTGCTGTATATGCTCTTTTACATGTGTGTGTGCATGCATGTTTGTAATTTGTACACCTAAAGATTGCCTAGTGTGTCTAGGTGCACTTTAGGTTTTTTTTTTGAATCTGGAGAAAGTCATAAAATTCATGACTTGGTTGACCTTAGTTATCTAACTTTCTTGTATAGCTAGCTTGCTCTATTGTACTTTTTTCTACAGGACATGAGGACAGTTGTTATGTAAAATATAATTTATCCCATCACATCTTTTCTTCTATCTTCCCCCTTTCTCTTTACAAAGTCCCGTCGCCATGCCAAAAAGGAGAAAAGAAACGGACATTTTAAAAGAAAGTACCAAAGTGGCATATGGCATCTTTTACACGTATGTAGCTACCGTAGATTGGACATTCATTTCAAACCAGACCACAGTCGGTAGAGGAGAGAAACCATTACTCATTCAAAAAACATGTTCAGAAAAAACTTTGAAAAATAGACAGAAGTCACGAGAGGAGAGTATTTTACCTTTAACAAAAATGTAATGTATGCACAGGAGAAGGGTAACTTCACTTGAATGCAATTTATTATATGAACAGCACTACTTTCACTCTCTACTTTCCCATGCCAACACATTCGCTCAATCATTTTCTATTCCGCCAAAGGTATATGGAGTTATGGACTTTCACTTGAATGCACACAACCGATGGTGTACTATGCGGACACTTTAGATTTTTTACCTTTCTTTATTCCACTTCACTTTTTTACTTTCTTCTACTTCCACCTCGCATCCATCCTTAAAAGATTTTTTTGTGTGGGAAATATATAAAAATGAAAAAAAAAGTAAAGAGGAAAGAGTGAAAGTCTAAGTAACTTGAATGAGTGAATGGATGAAGGACAGGAAAGTGTATGAATGAATGAATGAATGGATTGGCGTGGGGGATATTACTTATGTTATAATACCCACATGCCTTTTTAAAAGGAGGAGGAGGAAAGAGAAGAAGAAAGGATAAGATTTTAGGGAAACGAGGTTTGGTTTGGTTTGGTGAAGGAATTCAAGGCAAAGGCAAACATGATCATAAATTTTAAGTGAAAATGATACGTTACGTTGGTTTGGTTTGGTTTACTTTACTTTCTCCACGTCCCAGAGTTAAGTGTGTAGAGAGGAACTTTATTGTTGGTTTGGTTTGGTCAAAGCCAAAGCATTGGGCAATGTAAATGTAGTAAAATGTAAAATCTGGTAGAAATGGGAGTTCGGAATGGGAGAAAGCTGTGCGGCTTTGGCGTTGGTCCTTTGAATGAGTCTTTCTTTACTATACTTACCATACAAATCGACCAGACAGACTTACAGACTCTCTAGCTTCTTTCTTCTTTTCCTCGATTCCTATTCCATTCTTCGCCAAAATCCTGGATGTGAAGTGAAAGCATAGCATGCAAAATTCAGAAAGACATTTTAAAATGTGACCATAGGATTTCAAAAGACCAAACTGCTTGGTTCCATACGTTCTCATTGCATAGTTTTTTTTTAAAAAAAAAGCTTGGCTCCGTTTAAAGTTTCATTCTTCTCACATTCGTTTCCGGAAACGTTTGCCCCACACACCCAAATATCTATCTACAGCCTGCAAAATATTATTATGATGATGTCAAATGTTATAGAGGGACAAAAACGGGAGTAGTAAGTCATTAGGCTTAAAATGTTAAACTTTTGAACCTCTGCCAAGAAGGAGAGAGAGAAGTTAACAGAGGCTGCCGAGTGGTGCGTAAAATGTCTTCACCAAATAAGTAGTCAAATAAAACCAAATTACAGAAGCAGAAAAAAGTAAAACGCAGGCTACCATTCTTCTCACACACACTTTCTAAAAAATCTAACGCCATGTCTATTTTTCTAGATATCTGAGGCCAAGGAAAGAAAGGGGAGAAAGCTCAGAGCAATCTTGAATTCCCAATAACAAGCCATAATAATAATTCCTCACTTAAAGAATTGAAGTTGTAGAAGTAAATTGTCAATTTTGTTGCTTGCTTTGGGCTCCCCTTCCTCTTTTCCTGGTCTTATTTTTTATGCAGTAATTTGAAATATAAAGCAGTAGTTTTTTTGTGCAATAAAGTACCTTCACCGTGCACCTGCAATCATCAATAATTTGCAGAAGCCCTCGCACTTTCTCTTTGAGGCATTCGATTGGTTCTTCTCAACCGGTGAAAGTTGAAAGAGAAGAAGAGAGGCCATCCTTTACAATATCCTCACGATGATGATGATAACGTATAAACCGCAAACCCGTTGACCCAAAATCACACTTTTTTTTCATTTCATCCAAAAAGAAATGAAGAATGATGTAAAAATTCTTCTCTAGAAATGAATGAGATAAGAGCACAAATGAGGGATTCATCAAGAAGGAACGGCCTCCCATCACTTTATTTCTCCTCTCATGAATTTCTATTTTCTGAATTTCAAAAGAATTTCCCATTTTCATTATTGATTCTCTCACCACCTTTCGTCCTGAAAGAAGAAATGTGAAAGATGAAATGGTGAAAGCATGTCGTTAGAAGTGGAACTAGCGTTAGGTACTTTCATGTTTTTTTCTTGTAAAATGAAGTGGAGTTCTTGTAAAAGGGGGACGTTTTTTTGGTCGGTAAGTTGATGATGCTTTTGTGAGTGTGTATATGATTATGAAGATGGATCACTTCTTCTGACCTCATCATTCCTCATCATTTATATGCACACACACACAAGCATATAGTAATCTCCATATTGCTCTTTTCCATTTTTTCTCTATTTGAAGGGAGAAAGTTGTGAGGAAAGCACAATTTTTTCACAGCCAGTTGGCAGGATGTGTGAAAGTGCAAAATGCAAAGTGTGTGGGGGAAAAGGCGTCGGTTTAATGGTTCTTTTAGATTACTTTGCACCACAAAATATTAGTGGGTTTTCAAGTCTTTGGCAGGATATTTCCAATTCAAAATTTGAAGTCGATAGTGGTTCAAAAATTCAAAGAACTTTGAACTCCACAAAACTTTGAATGTCAAAATTGAAGACATAGTAACTTAAATTTTATAAATTCCAAAACATTCCTTTCAGGCATTCAAATAATCCAAGTGACGTACAATTCTTTAAGCAATCCAATGCAAAGTGCGTATTGTCCACGAAACGCAGGAGCACTTTGTTCAATTCGTTGTTAATTACTTAACAGCACCATGTGTTCCTCAACAATTCGCAAAATAATTACAAGCGAGTAGGTGTGGGAGTAATTTTGTGGTTCTGCTAACGCTGTCAGCGAGAACAAGTCTAAAAAGCTTAAGAGTATGAAGTCAACCTGTCCTGTATTATTATTATGTGCTTATTGTTATGATGATTATTCACAGCAAATGCAAATCCTCGTTAAATTATAGACACTTCCACCCTGCCACCACCACGTTTGCTTTCACTTTCATATGGTAGCGTGCAAATTCAAAGAGCAAGTGGGTAGTGCTTTCTTTCTTTCTTCTTCAAAGCAAAGCAGCCATGCCATGGCTATAATAATCCCAGGCTGTGCTGAGTGTTTTGCGGGGAGAAAGTAAGTTGGTTGTGAGGGGAGAAAGTGGCAGGGCTGGCAGAAGGGGAGTCAGTACCCAAACGGACATTGGAGAGAAAACAAGTAGTGCGTCTTCTTGTCTTACTGTGTTTCATCTAATCAATCTCTTTTCGTAATTTGAAACCCAGTTAAATAATCCACTGCCTAAGGAATAAAATTTTCAAGGAGGACAAAAAGAGGTAAGGAAATAAAGCCATTTAGATAACTGTAATAATGCATCGTCTCACTTTTCCCCAGCTGTGAAAGTTGTAGGTTTAGATGGTTAGATAATAAATATTCGTTAGGATGGTGGAAAGAAATTGTGTTGCAATTGTAAGGTATAGTTTTTTAAAGGATTTCATTTCCTCCACCGAAATAAAGCCTCACCTAATCCAGCTTCTATACTACGTACTACAAACAGCAAACAATAAGTGACGATAACGGGGGTGTGATCCCATCTTCTCATCGTCATCTTGTCCAATTGTATCGTTGATTCGAAGAAAGAACCAAGACACCACTATAAGGGAAGAGAAAGTGAGGTGCAAAAAAAAGATTGAGAATTACTTACGTGGAGATGGACCCAGATTGGATTTTAGATTCGATCGGGATTTAATCTCAATTTATTTTGTGTCTTGTGTGCCATTACAACCACATTTTACTCTTTACTTTTACTACCTTGTCGTGTGTTCACACCCGCCATTACACATTACACAGGCCACCCACCCACAATCGAATCTACACGCTTTAACCTCGTCTCAGATCTATATTGGATGAAAGGAAATGAAACCACAAAATTTGTAGGCTTCGGAGAAACCAGGGCAGGGTGAAATTGATTGGTAGTGGAAAACACATTTCATGTTTTTATGACAATGAATGTCGTTGCTAAAAATAAAATATAGTCATTCGATCCTCCTAAATTTTATATGATAGACGAGGCTAAAGTCTTAGGGATGCAAAATCGAGTTTGAGTGAAAGTTGAGGGAGTGAAAGCATGGGCAGATGACAAGGGCAATTGAAGAGGTTTTTGGTTCCTATCTTGATATGGATGATGATTGGTATTTCACCTCCAGGGGCACTTTCACTTCCTTCCGTACATCCTTTTTCCCACATACCTAAATAAATACTCAACAAAGCTTGTTACTTTACTAGTAGTCCTCTCTCGACTTTCCAATAATTCCAATTCCGCCCGGGTTAACAGGAGTAAACAAACTCAAACTCAACAGTAGTAATAATGTTCAAAGTATCCAGTTTGGACAGGAAAGGAGAGAAGTTTCTCTATCTATAAATCGGGTGACAAGACAGGAAAGGGAATCAAAGAGAGACCGGATGCATGTGAGATAGAGAGAAGGGACCAACCAATCTCTCTGAACCAAACAAAGCCACATCAAAAATTAAATCAAATAGCATTTGCCCCTTCCTTTGCTATGGGATCAAGGACGGTTACTTTCATGAGTCCTTGTATTAATTCCCACTGGAACGGAGAGTAGTATAAATCTGAATGGATGGCAAGGAGGGTATTTTACCCACTTTAAATTTTGTATAGCTTGACAGGACGGGACAGGATGAGGATGATGATTAGATTGTATACCCTGTCACCCTTCGGCATCCTCCTCTCCTGGTCAATTTCAATGTCTCTTTATACAACTTCAAGATTCTTAACTGCTGACGTATATCCTCACTAATCCTAAAAGATCTGACAGGTAGCTGCTATAACTGAGCACACAGAGGGGAGGGTAGGACGAGAACAATACCTTTCTCCTAACAAAATATTTACGAGGGCATGTAAAAAGAGAAAGACAAAGGGATACTAGGAGGAAGGGGAGGATGGATGTGCCTGCTACCAGTGAAAGGTCCCTTTTGGCTTAAAGGGGGCATTATTTTACTACTCCTCTCCTACCTAATGTCCATTTCATACTTTACTTTGTTGCTTTCCCCTACTTTCTCTCTAAAACAGTTGGGATAGGAAAAAAAATCTACTCTCCACTCCTTGACCAACGAGAGTTTGCAGAATCGCAAAAAGACAGAAAAGAAAGCGGTGAAAGTTATAGACGACCGTAGACCGTAGTAGTGGTGGTGAGCAATAAAATATGAGGGGATTACTCTGGGTGATTGCACCGGGATTATCGTGCCAAATTGGCTAAAGGCAAAACTAAACTCTCCCTTCTTTCCTCTTCTCTAAGTTTAGTTTAGTTGTTGTAGTGTAGAGCAGTAAGTTGTTATAAAGTAGAACAAAACTAAACTGCTAATTTATTACTTTGTGTAACAGATTACTTAATAAGTCCAAGTAGGACAGACGTAGTAAAGAGAGAAAGCAGGCAATAACAGCCAATAATGTACTGCTCACTCAGCCACTTTATACTTCTTCTCTTCTCCCAGATAGCAATAATAGTAATTATTGTCCCGTCCACCAACACGCATAAAACTATAAATTCGAAGGGAGAGAGACTAACTAACGACCTTCTTCTTCCCGTAAGTAATTGCACTTTCCTGATGGCCATCATTCGTGGTAGAAATGGAGAGATGGTAAAACTATTAGCAGCATTGAAATGAAAGTGCTGAAAGTGAAAGTGAAACTGGGACCAGATCAGATCCTCTCTCCTCTCGAAGAAAGTAAAGTTTGTTGAGTTGTAGATTTCTTCAGTCTTCTCGATAATCAAGGAATTAGGGCAGTATTGTTCTAGAGAGAAAACAGACTTAATCGACAATTAACTCTGCCCAAAGGAAGAAGACTTTCTCTCTCTGCAACTTTCACTTCACAGGGTTGAATGCCAACTTAGGTATCTATCTACCTCCATACGTTTGGAAACAAAGTTATTTTTGAATGCGCGTGGGATGGCAAAGGAACTCAACTTAATCGCTTTTTCCATTTTGTTAAATATGCCCATGTTTGTTTAGTCGAGGGTTTGTGTGTGGAGGAAAATGATTTTCTTCCTTCTAAGTAGCCTCTTTTCCATCATCACGTCCCTTTCCACTCCACTGGTCTAAGTAAGTAGCAGCCAATTCCTCAGCCAAAGGAAACGTGACTTTCTCTCAAGGTTACTGGGAACCTTTTAAAAATTTTTACTCGCCTGAGGAAACACCCGGGGAGAGCTTAAATCTTCTTCTTTCCACTTCGTTGATGGACTGCATTTTGAGAAGTTGAGTAGACGTTTTGACACATTTCTTCTCAAAACTAACATGTAAAAAAAGTGATGACTAATTTAACGAGAACCGTAGATTGGCAGATACATGGAAATTACAACATTGTTGTCTTGGCGACCATGAATAATAACTTCTTTGCTAAGCCCTTTATGATTAGGTTTTCCATAGGAGGAAGTAGTGGAGTCAGGAGAAAGTTTCCTCTCAAGTTACACGTGTTTCTCCTTTGTTTACTCTTCATACAATAAGAAATTCCCGGAATGAAACCGCATTCTCTAAATGTATACCTTCTTCCTTTCCATTCAACAAATAACACAAATAAATTCCTTGCGTAGTTATTCAAAGTAGTGAGCAAGGAGGAGATGATGATAATTTAAGAAAAGGGAAACCGGATATGAGGGAACATCATCTTCTCAAGTGTAAAAGTTTAAGGATTACCTAAATTTTACATAAACAAGGGGGTCCACACCCACTCATTCATCCCATCCTACAAGGGGGCGGCTTGTTGATGTTATCAGTTCATTATGGAACAAAGCATAGTGCCTTTCCTCGCTTCCTTTATAAATAAAATAAACAAATATTTTCATCACGAGATAAGCCATAATGAGCTACGGTTGTTGGTATAGAATAAAACTAACTTGACTAAAAGTAGATTCACAAACAAAGGGATAGAAGCCCAAGATGCTTTCTCCTTTTCCACCATAGAGATATCATTTTAATTATATTTCTTAGCTCCAAAAGAAGAAAATTTTAACTTATTTATTTCCCAAGTCTTTTCATTTGGGAGAGGATGATGATCAGGGAGGACGGGCGGAATAAAGTGAAAGTATAAAAGAGAGAAAGCAGCAGAGGGAAATGGAGAAGTAAAGTAAGACGAGACGAAAGATATTTGTGGTTGAGATGGAAGTGGAGTGTGAGTAACAAGTATAAAAGTAAAAGTAGAAGTGGAATGGAATGAGGTTGTTTTGGTAGGTAAACATAGTAACAACTTTTGACAAGTGAAAAATTGGATCCACAGGGGAGCATATTTCCTGTTGTCCCTCTCATATACATTCTCTCCAAACCAAACCATATCAACATAACAAAACAGCGTGTTTCTCAAAATAAAACAAACTTTGTTCCGCTTTTGGCTAGTTTATTTACTACGATATGGGATATGATACATTGTACATGTGTCTCCTTGTAGTAGTGAAAGTCTCTAGAAGAGACCTGTCGAGGCATGAAATTTATAAAGATAGTAGGTGAGTGAGTGAGAAGTTTATCTGAACACGTCTGACTTGTTAGGTAGGTAACTATATCCCTTTGAGAGAGAGATGAAGAATATTGTATATATTTGCGGTGATCATTATGCATTATGATGCTTCATTTCATTTATGAAGTGAAAGTCCCTCCACCACCACCACTTTCTCTCTTTCTCTCTTTCCTCTCTCCATTCCATTTAATGGCGGAAGTGACTCGAGAAGATTTTCCGCTTTTCTTTTAAGCACAGGGACTTTCCAAAAACACTTTTTCCTTCTTTCGCTTTCCTGAGAAACCTCAGACAATCATTTGTCTTTTTCCTTCTCACTTCACCTTTTAAGTCCATTCATTAATTAAATCATCCTTCTTCCAGAAAATGCCTCAAATAATACAATTCTTGAGATGCATCTAGTGGTTCCTTTCATTCTCTAAATCCTCCAAGGGATTTTTTTTAAAACTTTCATTAATTTAAAACTTTCACAGCCTCCGTTCTTTTTTAAATGGAAAGTTGCTTTCTTCTCATTTATTTTATTTTTTCATAGATACACTGTGTAATGGATAAGGTCATGTTCTAATACACTTTTGGGGGAAGGAAGAAGAAAAAGGCAAAGAGCAGATGAGAGAGTCTGAACCTAGAGGAAGACAACCGTGGCATTAACAAACTGCTCTGTTTTCCTTTTCCTGTAAAATTTTCTCTTAAGGAAAAAAAGGAGCTTAGCACAAGCTCCAAAAAAAACCTGC